>WBZZ01006508.1:22500-44410 GCA_019918135.1 Paulinella micropora | reverse complement strand
GGAGGAGAAGAGTGAGGAGATGAGTGAGCAGGATATGGATCCTGACGACCCGGGTCATAAGTTACCGCCGGTTGGGAACGGCAAGATTCGTGTGTGGGCGACGTCCGTCTTCACATTCATTTCGGGCAAGTCCTGGCAAGACTGGTCTTCTTCTTCTTCTTCTTCTTCTTTTTCTTCTTCTTCTTTCTTCTTCTTTCTTCTTCTTTCTTCTTCTTTCTTCTTCTTTCTTCTTCTTTCTTCTTCTTCTTCTTCTTCTTCTTCTTCTTCTTCTTCTTCTTCTTCTTCTTCTTCTTCTTCTTCTTCTTTCTTCTTCTTCTTCTTCTTCTTCTTCTTCTTCTTCTTCTTCTTCTTCTTCTTCTTCTTCTTCTTCTTCTTCTTCTTCTTCTTCTTCTTCTTCTCCTTCTTCTTCTTCTTCTTATTTTTCTTCTTCTTCTTCTTCTTCTTCTTCTTCTTCTTCTTCTTCTTCTTCTTCTTCTTTTGCTTGTACTGCTGCTGTCGCTGCTTGGATTAGCTTGCTGTTCAAGTTTACTACCGAAGACAACAAACCCAGGGAGGGGCCGCTTGTGCTGGACGTTGTGCTGGAGAAGTACAACAAATTTCAGCTCACGGCGTCCACGCAAGTGGAAACATCTGATAGGGAAGTTTCCCCCTGTGCTCCTGCTCTCTTGATCATTTTCCCCTACGGTTGGCGGAAGAAGAGTCCTGCCCAAATCAATCGAGGTACATTATGTTTCTCAAAGTTCAGTCGCTGCACATTAATATCTGCTATACTGGGCTGTTGCAGGATCAAAGCGTTATATTTTTGCTGCACGCTATGTCGATACTGACGGGCGATGGCGTTGCAAATGAAATTCACTACCAGCTCATGGGTTTCTATGGGTTCAACCTGAAGCACTCATGCATGCTTGGTAAGTCGCCGCTTGACTTCGAGAAGGAAGTCAAGCCAGAGTTTGCGAAGTACATCGGCAACCCTACGGAGCCGCCGATGCTCTATTACTGGCGGAAGAGGGAGCTTTTGCTTCTGTTTTTAGCAAACAAGGTCGGATAATATTATGCTTCTTGCCCCCCACCCCCCCCCCCCCCCACACACACACACAAACACACACCACTTTCTTTCTTCTCCCCACATTTTAGCGCAAGAGAGAAGGGAACGGCGAGCCTCGGTCTTCGAGCAGGGTCAAGAAACTGAAATATGGTAGCCAAATTGTGTATGATGTAATATGAAAACATGAATCGTAATATGCATGTGGTGCTTTGTACAGAAACGTTGGAGGAGCCAGTGGAAGAAGAGGCGCCCACTCCTACGGCTAAGGGGCCCAAGAAGAAAAAGGCTGGTAACCAATTGAACTTTCATCCTCTCTTGCTTGTTAGTGTATTTGTTTCTGGCTAGTCAAAACCAGCAGCAAGAAGCAGAAGGCTGCTAAGGTCGGGTCTGAGGAAGAGGACGTGGAAGAAGAGGTATAAAATCTCTCCTCCTTCTTCTTCTTCTAAGATTCTTCTTCTTCTTCTTCTTCTTCTTCTTTTTCTTCTTTTTCTTCTTTTTCTTCTTCTTCTATTTCTCTCCTCCTCCTCCTCCTCCTTCTTCTTCTTCTTCTTCTTTTTCTCTCTTCCTTCTTTTCCTGTTGTTGCCTCTCTTTTTTCTTTCCTTTCTTGCATCTCTTTCTTCTCCCTGTCCCCCTTCTGATTTCTTTCGTTTTTTAGCAATTCTTAATTGCCTTGGTTTGTTCTGTCATTGCCTTATTTATAAAGGATTAAACGCCTGCTTTCAAAGCACCGGTGGCCGGACCGTCCTGTGTGCACCTGTATACATTCTGTATCAAAGCGATAATATTGTGTACATAGGAGGATTCGGCCGCTGGCGTTTCGAAAGCAGTCGTTCAGTCCCTTGTCAACAAGGCAATTGCAGATCAAACCGCATCCATCAATAAACTTATAGAAGATGAGAGAAAGCAGAGGGAGGCAAGGGAGCAGAAAGAGAAGGCAAGGATGGAAAAAGAAAAGCAACAACAGCAGCAGCAGGAGAAGAAAAAGAAGAAGAAGAAGAAGAAGAAGAAGAAGAAGAAGGATGAGGAGGAGGAGGAAGAGGAAGAGGAGGAAAGTCAGAAGAAAAAGAAAAAAAAAGAAGAACAACAGCAACAACAACAGTAATAATATTAACGATAATAGTAATACTAATAATAATAACAGTAATAATAATAACAGTAATAATAATAACAGTAATAATAGCAAGAGCGAGAAAGAACAAATGCTGGAGGACGTGATCGCGCGCATGGCAGCTGGCGCTTTGACTGGTAACACCTCCACCCCCCCTCCCACGCGGCACCGGTCTCGCCACCCCCAGCTCGCAAAACTCACCAAGTTTTTTTGAGTTTGCGTTAGCGTCGATGGCGCTGAGACGTTGATTTCAACTACATGCAACAGGTTCTTGTATTGCTTCCTTTTTCATTTCTCTGCCAGACGCTTCAAATTGTTTTGCTTTTGTTTTCAGGGTGCACTTGCAGGTTTGCGCTACTACTAGCGGGATTACCAACGGAAACCTGGAAGCAAACAAATTTCTAATTTTCTCAACTTAGTATTCTACATTTAGATTTGTGTTGTTAATTAAGAATTCAACTGATCTCTTTACTTTGCGTAGTCAACAGCCCCCCCCCCCCCCCCCAACGTGAATCCCCCTCCCACAGCGGGCGGCAGGACATTTTTAAAGGTGAAAGCAGCTCATAATGTAGGAAAATACTAAAAACAAATAAAACAAAACAATCAAAGCAAGGTGTGCGTGGTTGTCGCTTGTTTCCAGCATGGTCTTGTCGTCGCCGGCATGAAAAAAAAGTAGAAAAATTATAGTGTCAGACCGGTTTCGGTCCACCTCCGGAGGTGAAGTCCAAGTGGTTGACTATTAATGAAAACATGTTTTAATATCATTTTAGTATGTTCTGTAACTAAATACTGAATTCCCATTCATTTGCACAAGTTTTCTGAAAGTTCCTAAAAGTCTTGAAAAATTTCGGAAAAAGTGATACCCCCACCTTTGACGAATGGTTAGTTCAAGTTGAAGTCTGCCCAGCAATTTATGCCAGCCGGGTATCGCTTCTACGACGGAACGGACCGCGACCGATCCCAGAACACCTCCGTCTACCCCTTGAGACCCCCGCTGACCGCTGACCACAAATTTGCTGATGACAACTGGGCAGCCATTGGAGGGGATGGTCCACCTGAGCAATACTTTCCCGAGGCACAAAAAGGTTTCTCCCTCCTCTACACGCAACTACGGGCTGCACGCCAGATATGTGCAGCGGAGAAATGTTCAGTCATCTGCCTAGTCAGCGAAGTGGGAAAAGGTGTGTATGCTGTCCCGATCTCGCTTTCCGCACCAGGCCGAGGCTCGTCCCGTGGCCCCACCAAGATCAGAAACCGCTCGGCATTTGAAGTCTTTCGGTCTTTGGGCCTTCACACCGACGGCAACAACAACCCGCAGATCCAAAGAGACTACGCGATTGCGAAGTTCGTGGCTACTGCCCGGATGATTCACAGCCTCGACCTCCACCAGCAGCCTGGATTTCTCCTTTGGATGGACCCCTTTCCCCCAGAAGTTACTAAGGGAGCTAGACACAGCCTTCCGGGACCACATCAGGGAGACTCTCCAGCTTTCTCACCAGGAGATTCCCAACGCGGTGCTATACGGCCCCATAGGAGCAGGGGGGGGTTTTGGTCTCCACCAGTTCTCAACCCGGTACTACCTGAGGAATTTCACGGTGTTCATCAAATGCCTCCTTTCGACTGACCCATACGTTCAATATGCGGTCGACGCACATCTACGCCTAGCATGGGACTACTACTTCCCCAGGAACGGAGATCTGTGCCCTCAGCGACCCCCCCTCCGTGGTCGCCGAACTGCTTCCAGCGGCTCACGCACCCAACAGCCGCCCAGCACTCGCTTCTTGTTCCGATGGGCAGGGGATGGCGGACCACGCCCGCCACCGATTTATCCACCACTCCACCCGCCGGACATTTGGCGAATGCACTCGGTGTTCCACGGAGTCGAGGCCCCCACTGACTGCATCATCCCGGCCTTTTACCAGCGGTTTGTTAACGCTATGAATAGGGGAGCACTCAAGGACGAGGCCCCCATGCCCGAGGACATCAACAAGCAGTGCCCCAAGCTTCCTGACCCTCCAGACCAGCCTTTCCTAGGATGGCAAGGGCACCTGCACCTGATCAAGGAGGACCGCCGCGACGGACTTATGGTGCTTCACTGGATTCAAGCCTGCAGAGCACTGGGCATCGGCATAAACCCTCGCATCCCTCCCGGACATGTTAGTGACTCTTCATGGCCAGAAGGGCGACAGCAGCAATCCGATGCGGAGCACAGCCTCGCCCAATTCAGGGAGGCATATGACGTTCCCCCAGCCCGTATCGAATGGGACGCTCTGGAAATCCCAGTTGTTATCTCCGTCACTAACTTTCTCACCAAGGAAACGGTCGCTCCGGGGACAGTAGACCAAGCCATCGCCCTAGTCAAGAAGAATTGGGCGTCCTACAACTTATGGAAGCTTCGACAGAGGTGTTCGGAAGACGCAAATAAACTAAAGGCTGCGCCCCGTTTTGGCCTAACATGGGGGATCCGTTCTGAAATACGCAAGCCTTTCCAGGCCATCACCAACCAGTTCCTCCAACCCAACGGCGGCCTCTCGGTGAGGGAGGTAGCCATCGTACTAAAATGCCAGCTCGAAGTCTGGCCCACCCCGGCTAGAATTAGCACTGTGATCTCCAAGGGCGCCACCTCGACCTCCTGCCCCTATGGCTGCAAGGTCACTGGAAGCATCAGCCACTATTTGCTATCCAAATCCTCCTTCCACTCGGAGGCCCTCAAGTCTCTCCTGGATCAGCGGCACTCCAAATGCAGGCAGTGGATCCGAAGCTGCTTGGAGCGTTTAGATAACGACGATGGCATAGCTCCGGATCGCAAGGTCTTCGTTATAGGGGAGGAGGGTGCTTTCCCCCGACCGAGGCAAGATAGTCCCCCCCCGTCCGTTGACGAGGTTCTCCCCGTCCCGGAGGGAGCTCCCCCCCCTTCTGATCAGGCCCCCCCCTCTGCCTTCGCTCACCCCGCCGCGCAGGTAATGGTAGACATGGCGGGACCGGGGTTCTCCCACAAAATAGATCTCCTGGTCACTGCCACCCGTAGATCGAACCACGTTACGCTGGTAGACTACACTACCCGGGAGGATCAATGGCTGGTACGCGAAGATGACTCTTGTCTCCCCACGAGACAGTCGCCAGAGGAGCGGCGGGATACCTGGGACCGAGATGGCCACAGGATTTCTCCCCCTTACCGACCGAAGGACCCAAACGCGTTTCGGGAGAAGACCCGCCCAACACCTGGCCAGCTATCCCTTGGAAATCCCGACAGGCATGGGGTTATAATCCGAGGGCCATCTATGACCACCGGTACCTCCCACTCGAAGAAGCGATCCAAATGCAGTCCATTGGAGGCCGACCTATGACTACCAACCTGCTAGTTATCGCTACGGGCGCTAGAGGCTACATCTCCCAGACCTCTTTCGACGATCTGTGCCTCCATTTTTCCAAGAACATCGCGCAACGGATCTACCAGGGCCTTACAAAGATCTGCCACGAGCACATCATCCAGTCATGGAACTTCCTTCACCACTTCCCTGCGGGAGCCCCCCCGGACCCTCCCTTCCGCCCCCCCCCCCCCAGTAGGTGGGCTTGCTCCGTCGTCGTGCCTCTTCCCCCTTGATGTCCGGTCCAGAGGCGGGAGGAGGGCAGAGAGTCGCAAAAGGGTGTCCTCAAGGGCCAAGGAGTCCCACCGAAGCAGAGTCCTAGGGGAGACGCAAGTCCAACGCACCGATCCCGTAGATGTGGGAGAAGAGGGTCTCCTGTGGCCAGCTTAGCCTACCAGCAAGTCAGACGACCCACTGGCACACCAGCACGCCTATGGAGTCTCCTTTCCTCTCACCCTGGACTCCCCATCGACTCCCACCATTCCTCGGGGCCACGGAACCAAAGGGGCCTAACCCTGGCTTTAGATTTGAATTCCTCTCCCCCCCCATCCAGCCTTCCGCTCATCTCTTTCTCCCGACCGAGCCTCCGCCCGCTCAGAGTCACTAGGAAGGTACTCCGCCCTGTCTGTGTCTCCCCTTTCAGGGATTTGCATGGCCATGGGAAAGAAGGGCACGTGAAGGTTAGGCTTTTCATCTTCTTCTGACTTCTCTCTCTCTCGAAGGGCTTGGTTAAAATTTTCAAACTCAGCGGCCAGGAAGTTTTTCTGGTCAACGGTGGGGACGGTTCCATGGGGGGACGGACGGACCAGGCTCGAGCTATCCTTCTAGCCTTGGACCACGTTTCCCTGCAGGACCCCTCTTTTCTTCGATGCAGATGGATCCCCGTGGGCCGGATCGAGGTAGGATTGGTGTCCCTGCGACGTTCCGCACTTGATGTGGCCCTGGATGGGAGTCCCGCTTCGGTCTGGACGAGGATGCCTAGCGGATACGGGACGATTTGGGAGTTGCGTCTCGATGGAGATTCCTCCCGGGATGATTTGACTTTTACCTGTCGGGGGCTAGGTTTCCTTGCAGGCAGTTAGGGTGATGATGGCGGTGGGGTTCCCCCCCCCCCCCTTTTTTTTTTTTTTTTTTGTTGTTGTTTGTCCTCTTCTCTTCTCTCTCCTCTTCTCTTTTCTCTACGACGTGCATCTGTGTCTTCGGACCGTTTGCGCACAGACCCTAGCGGGCTGCCACGCTCAAGGCCCAATGCTCCCCCTTCCATCAAACCCGCGTTTTCGTCGGTGTCCCTGATGTTGGTGGTCGTAGTGCCGGCACCCTGCAACCGCTACGGGTTTGGGTGGGAATACTGTCTTTCTCATTGTACAATAATGTTTGCAAAATCAATAAAAAATACGACGGGAGATCCTTTCGGAACTCAACTACTTCAGCAACTGCGGCCTCATCATCCCGTACTCTTTGGATCGCGCTTTCTTCAACGCATCAGGAGCCATCAACGGTGTGGCCAGCGTCAAAGACAAAGAGCGCGTTTGGCGGAGACTCGCTGAAGTCGTCGTAAAGGGGAAAAATAGTGTGGACCCTATTTGGTGTTCAATAGTTACCGTACCATCACTCAACAGTAACCACTTCGCTTATAATGTCCCTGACGGCATTTTCGCATGGCAAGCGCTTCACCCCAACAAAACATATCAAGTGTGGTGTAAGTGTGGCTACGGCGATTGCCTTCACATCGACACTACTGGCGCTACTGGGACACGCAAGCCTAAACTGAAACCAGCTCGACCAGCTTTCAACAGTAGTCTTGGTGGCAACCCCCGCTACAAGAAGAACCGCAAACACGTGCAACGCGCTAAGCGGACCCGATATCCGCCGGCCGGCGATGGCAAGTATCAACCCGGCCGGGTATATCGGACCAGCCAACAGGCCCGCACTGCCCATTATGGTCAGACAGCTCCTCGGCCCGTCCAAAACCCGAACTACAAGCCAGCGCCCACAGCATCGCTTTGAGGCTCCAACGCAGCGCCGCCACTTCTACATGCACGCTCGGTCTGGCACCGGACACCAGCAGCGATTGAATACCAAACAAGGTCGGGCGTGACCACCAAGTCTGGAGCCCTCTCCAGACACCGCTCTATTCTTACCGCCGGATCCTTCTTCCCCACCGGGAAGTCACAGTCCTCGCTGTAAAAGATCCTCCATACTTCGATCCCGCCATGGCGGAGCTCGCTGCAACATGCCCGGACCCGCGCATGCTTTACTGTACGGCAACTACGGTTAGTGGAACACAGACCACCCCGTGGATTCTCATTTCTGAGAGACTTTGCCGCGACTTTCTAGACAAACAGGTCGCCAAACTTACTAGCCTGCGCCCAAATACGCACCTGAAGTCGTCGACTCCGGCCTCACTGCAGAACAACAACGACTTCTATGGGCCCTCCTCGGAGAATTCGACGATGTCTTCCAAGACAAAGCAGGTGTCTTCAATCACACTGTCGTATCGCTCATCCTCAAACCGGGAGCTAAACCAATTGCGGTGCTATGCCCAAATTGGACTCCAGCGGTATACCAATACCTCAAAGGTTGGGCAATGGACGTTCTTACAGCCGGCCTCTGGTCCATGGCCTCTGCAAATTGCGCCTGGGCTAGTCGAGCCTGCCCCGTAGGAAAGTTTGAAGACTTAGCAAAGGAGGTCATCCGCGACATACGCAACGTCTACGACTACCGCGGTGCCAACGACAACCTCCACCTGCCTGTGCCAGGTTTACCCAACCCGGATCAATACCGCGAACGCTTCGCGGGATGGCACTATCTCAGTTCTATCGACATGGTCGACGGCTTCACGCATCTGAGACTCAATCCAGATGACGGTAGCCGCGATATTCTCGCTGTTTGGACACCCTTAGGACTCCTAGTTCCTAATTTTATGCCTCAAGTTGTTCACCGCGCCCCGGGAGACTTTCAACGCGCTATGGATAAGTCCTTCAACCATCTGGACTTCTGGAATAAATCCGCTTCAGCCTACCTCGACGACCTCACAGACGGCTCCAACGACTTCGATACCCATCTTCGCGAGCTCCGATGCATCTTTCAGGCTATGCGAGACTCCGGCCTCCACGGTTCGGCCCGGAAACTACGCTTAGGCTATCGCGAGCTCAACATTCTGGGCAAACGCTGCAGCAAGAAAGGTATCGCAGCAGATTCTTCCAAGGTCGACGCTATTCTCAAGCTGGCCGACCCATCCAACGTTTCCGAAGTCCGATCAGTCTTAGGTATGACCAACTTCATCCAAGCCCATATCCCTGACTATTCCCGATTAGTGGCACCTCTGACCAATCTTCTCAAATCCACTCACGCTCGGCCCTCCGGCGCCCCTTACCTGACCCGAGATGAGCGGAAATGCATGAAGAAGCTCCGCCGTGTCCTCACTACGCTCCCCATTCTGGTAAAGTATGAGCCGTCGCAACGACTCTACCTCCGGACGGACGCAAGCCAGATCGGCATTGGCGGCGCACTTCATAATGGCCCAGAGCGCAACGCTCCGGTCATCCAGTACTTCTCCCAGAAGCCTACAGACACGCAAACACGATGGGCGACCTACGTTCGTGAAGCCTACGTCAGTACAAGCTGAAAACGGGCGAGGACGTCAAGACCATACATTGGCACGTGGGAAAAATATACATCCTCTGTCCACCGACGCCCACGTAGGCGACGATTGCCTGAATGACTTCTTCCTCTGAGCAAGAGAAGAACCTTGCAAACGTCAAGTGCGTGATCGCGAGGAAATTTGGAGAGCATGACAACATGTCGACCCGTCGGCTGCAACAGGTCCTTGGGCCGCAGCTCACTACTGAATTCCTCACTGACCTTGCTAACCAAAGCAAGGAACTGATCACAAGAACGAAAGAGACTTACAAGGTGCGCGATGCTTGTCCAGGCAATTGCCGGACGGCTTTGAGCGTATCAAGCGCACGATCACGGACCTCCATTATTGAGCTAGTACTGCACCAAGTTCTGGGCAAGATTGCCCTGAGCCTTGACTTCAGCAGGGGGCTCTTGCTGCTCATCGTCCTGAAAAAAGAAAAAAAAAAGGTTGAAAAAAAAACTGACAAGGCAATGACCAAACATGAAACAAGATTCAATTTGACCGATTCCTCATCTGCAAGCAATTTTTCGCAGCCTTTTCTTGGGCTTGTTCGATACGAGAAAGGAAGGATCGTCTCCTTCATGGAATGGAACGAACCATACTGAAAAGGAAATCAAGTTGAGGTCCAAAGCTCCTTTGAGTGCCCCAGGTTCCCACCTGCCTCTTGCAGCTCTCTCGGCTATACGAAGGTGTTCATCCGGATCCGCAAACCTGTGAACTCGGCTCTGATACCCAACACGTTGGCTTTCGTCGTTGTTAATGGCTAAAACGTGGAACCCAAGGGTCAGAGCGGCCAAAGTAGCGGAACCACTGCCGCAGCAAAAGTAAATCATTATGACCAAAAACTTCTCTGGGTCCCCGCCGAACATGTGTATCAACGCTGTAAACAGGCGACAAAAACAACGAAATGAAGCCAGCATTAAGGACACAAACAAAAAAGTAAGAACAGCACCTTTGTCGAGCTTGACAGGCTCTGACGACTTGTTGACAGGCGGTCTGCCAGGAAGAGAAAGCTTGTGGACCTCATGCTGCACCAGCAAACAATTGCCAGAACCCCGAACTTCCCATGGAACGATCTCATCAAGATAATCGTCCCAAGCGTCTTGAGCAACTGGAGGTGGTTCAGGGCCAGTAAGTCGAAACGGAAGCTTGCAGGCTTGTTCCCAGTTTACGAAGTTGGTGTAGCTGCTGGAGTAAACGCATGCAATCACCGCGATGCACTAAGGCAACACAACAAAAATCTCTCAAAATCCTTCATAATCAGGAAACGAAGTATGTTTACCCGAGAGTGGTCGCCATACTCCAGCGATGGCTTCCAACGTGTACCAACGGCGGTGATCGGGAACACAGCATAGTAACCAGCACGGTAAGCGGCGTCGAAAACGTTGCCAGCCTGCTCAATCGGAACGTGAACACCAATAATGAACTCCAACGGAACACGCTTGAAATCAGCATCGAATTCATCCGCAACGAGCTCTAAAACAAAACAAGGTCATTTTGAAACTCCGAATGACATGACAGGAAAGAAAAAAGAAAACAACATGTCAAAAACAATGATCTGACAAACAGAAAGGTACCGACAGCTTTGCGAAGAGCGCGGGCGTACTGCAAATTGTCCCAGGCAACTAAGTCCCACGGCCCTTGGTTCCAGCCCCAGGGTGCGTTCATGTTGACATACTTAAAACCCACCTTGGCAGAGTTGGTGCGTGGGTTGAAATAAAAATAATCTTTACCAACATCGTCTCTCAATCTTGCATATTCCTGGATCGGGGTCAAGAGAGGGTAAAGAACGTTGTCAAAAGAAAGTTCCGTTTGCAAGTCGACAGCTGGTCCATGGATGTTGAAAGCATAAAGTTTGCCAAAACCGTAGCCATTGCGGTCATCTTTCAAAATGAAAGGGTCCTTCACTTGCCAAATATTCAGCGCGTTGGCGTTGTCGCCAGACACGGCTGTGAAAACGTCGAATGCAGCCGAAGACGATGACGAAGACGAAGAAGAGCTGGACGATGAAGAAGAGCTCGACGAACTCGATGCACTACTCTGCTGCAACTGTTGGGCATGCCTCTCTCGAAGTTTGCTACGCTGATCGTACATCAGTTGCAGACGTGACTTGTAAGAGTGCGGGATGCATTTGCACATAGCCTCGTTATCAGGAACGGCATCCTCAGTCAATGGCTTGCTTTTCCTCATTTGATTTGGCCAGCTTCTTTCTCTTTTTTTCTCCTCGTTGGCTCGTTTCTGAGCTGTCTTGATACTGATTCTGAAAAGTTTTTTTGTTTTTCCCTTTGGTTTTTCCAGGCAATTTGAGGAGGACGAAGGGTTGTTGGGCCTGTCTGTTGAGCAAGTCCAGAGCTTGAAACTTGCGCTGACCAATTCCCAGACTCGTGACAAAGGCAAGGCGCCGTCTCCTGACAAGCAAGAGCAAGAGAAGCAAGAAAATTTTTAAAGGAGGAAGAGGAGAAAGAAAAGGAGAAAACAGAAGAACCAGCGCCTGCCACCAAGAAGGATAACGACAAAGATGATGGTTCTGGCGGTGCTGCCTCTGGTGGTGACAGTACTGGTTCTTCTAGTTCTTCTGGTTCGGCGACCGAGTCTTCTTCTGGTTGCATAAGAGGCGATCAAGGACCCATCACTACTAACAGCGTTCGAAGCATCTTCAGCAGAACTGTGGCCCTTCTTCATCCATTAATCCATCGGCCCTTTAAAAGCTCTTCCTTTTAAGTTTCTTGGTGCATGTGGCTACGGCTGAGCAACACAAAATGGTTGAGTGCAACGAACAGAAAGCTCATATCTCCATGGTACCTGCCTGGCCACTGCCTGCAATGTCCTCGGTTGCCAAAGGAGTTTCCAAACTCGAGTCATCAACCGCAGAGCTCTTCAAACCGTCAATCAATGTTGATGCCAGAGATAGTGACGACGATGGAGGTGGCTGTTCTTGGTCAGGCTGCTCCTCAGTCGACGAACCAGAAGAAACAGAAGACGCCTGCAGGTCAACGATCATTCTCATCGAACCTGAACACCTCAGTGACTATATCGGCACGGCATATTTGGTGCTTAATTGGTTCATCTCGGCTGTGTGATACCCGGCCACCTAATTCGATTTCGTTCAGAAATAATCTCAAACAATCAAGTCAAAGTTCTTTTTAGAATAGATCAACTATTGCCTTTTTCCCACTCTATTGCCTTTTCCCCCGATTTCCAGTGAAACACGCATGTTGCGGTAAATGATGGCAAGTTTCAAGTTGCGGACAAGTGTAACAAGAGTGAACGGAAAAACAATGTTTTGACTGTTTTTACATCCGTCCCAGTCATTCTCGCCTAGCCTTCCCAATCAGTTTGGTTTTCTAGTTCACCAATCCGACACTATCCGTTTGATGACAGTGTAGTAACTTGAAGCAACGTCTTACTAATAAATGCAATTTAGGCTCTGTCGTTTATCAACGCATCAGGGTCTCTAAATTTCCTAGGCAAAGAAAATGCCCAGAGGCAACATCACGCCTCAGTCAACCCCACCAAGGTGCGAAACCACTTTCAGTCGTCCATCCTGTAGCATGTCCTCCTTTTCTGTGCAATAGAGCACGACCCAATACGAACAACACCTACATTGAACGATCCAGGTATGTGTGTTGTTTGTCGCCTCCTGTTTTCATCACTCCAACTGGCTTTCTCTAACGTTTGTGAGAACAATTACGAGAACGGTTACGAAAACGATTACGAGAACGATCACGAGAACGATTACGAGAATGTTTTCGAGAACGATCTAGTTTACGAGGATGATTATGAGAACGATTACGTGTATGATTACGAGAACGATTACGAGTATGATTACGAGAACGATTAAGAGAACGACTACGCGAACATACCGTGCCTCACTCTTCCTGCCGTGCTATGTGCCAAAGGCAAATGGAAAGGAGGCCGCCCCATGTCTCCCCTAGAGGAAGTCGAGATCGCCGTCAGAGTGCACGGGAGGACTAGAGACGGGACCAACTCAGTGTGCCCTATGGAGACCGCGGTTCGGATAATCGCCACTACCTTGAGGAACCACCGCGTCTACCTGTCAGTGTTCGTTCACCAGATAAGGGGAAGAGTGTGAGACGATCCGCTAGCGGTCGTAACCCCCCTAATCGATCGAATGGGCGTACACAGATCAATTGGTCCGGTCCAGACGACATTCTGAAAGTTGGCAGCAGCATGTATCTACGCACTAGCACGGCAAAGATACCGTACATTCGCGAGACTTTCGTAACGCAGAAGGATCGAGAAGGACCTGACAGTTGGGAAGACTTCTGCGAGGATGTAGAGGCAGGCAGGTCTGCCCGGATCTCAATGACGGGTGCCAATCATGAAGAATTCCTTCAATGCGTGAGCAACATACTTGGGCTGCAGGCTTACGAAATGTTCTGTACGCGTGTTCTCAAATTTTGCCGTGTGTCGAATCCTCACCCCCAGGAAGAACCCAACCCCAGCCAACTGGCGAGAGCCATAGGCCCTGAATTATTCTGGAATACTAGGTGGATGGTAAACCTGGCTCACCGGTTTATGGAGGAAACACGTAACACCAATATCCCTAAGCTCACTCCTAACAGCTTCGCGCGTCTGCGGCTAGCGGACTCAGTGTCGTCATTGCTGTTCAGCACCGTCCGGAGTTACCTCGAGGTATCCTATGTCCCTTGCCGGCAGATCAGCGAAATGGTTACACTCATTTATGGCGCAGTTACCAACCACTTGGAGGATGTCTATCAGTCTCACAGGGCTATTGAGAACAATTTTCGTCAAGTCCCAGCTAGACACTCCTCGCGCCTATCTGGCTCCCAGTCTGTCTTTGATGTCTCCCTAGCTACCCAAACGTCTGCCCGAGCAGAGAGAGGCACTGGAGCCTGGTTTGGACGACTCCCAGATACGTCCTCACCACCTACCGTGGGTGCACCCGGGTATGGCAGCCCTGCAGCCGAACCCACTGGTACTAACCAGAGTGCCACAGCACGACGATTGCACCTTGGCAACGACAGTGAAGCACCTGGTACGCACATTCCGAAGAAGAAGAAACAACGAACCGACTCAACTTACCCCCTTGGCAGTGAGACTCACCAGAGAGTCCGCGACCGTCCGAATGCTAGCCTTGCCCCGTCCCCGTCGTTGAGCTCATCGAGCTCTTCTAGTTCCTCCAGCTCAGCTGGCTCTTCTGCCTCCGAAGAATCTGAAGACGATGGTGCTCCCCCTGCACCAGTGAAAAACATGACGTCTGTACATATTACCACCGATGCAGCCTTGGCTAATTTATATAACGACTTCAACCTACTATCTCCCGAACAGAGAGAAACGCTCCTGAAGCAATGGCAGATGAACATTAATGTCGTACTCAAAGCTAAATCGGCTGCTGAAAAGGCTAAAAAGCTTGCCTCCCAGAGAGGCACGACCAGCCAGAGTAGTGCTGCCGTAGAACCACAACCATCTGAAGACGAAGGGTCCGAGTCTGAAGCTGAAGATGACAATCTACGCAGACGTAGACCACCCTCACCGACCGGATCTACAACCGCCGAAACCTCGCCAGAGGACGAATGAATTCATGCAAATACTTTGCATGCCGCCAACTCGTCCAACACCTCCGGGTCCAACCCTTCATCTAGTTCTTCTAACTCATCCTACCAACCTAGTCCATTCCTTTCTGCACGGTCAGCCAACCTTTGGGGGCCGGCAACCTGGCCACCGACAGGTATTACACACCTACCTTCCCTTTATCCTCACTCCTACAAAGGTACTATTGGAAGTAATGCCTTTCCCTTGCCGTTTTCTTTCCTCTGTACACCATTATGTCTCATGCGCTTCCCCCTTACATGAATGCTCCGCCCGTTCGCACACGTTCATGAGAAACGTCAGAATCCGGGGGTTTTGGGTTTCCCGGGCTACCAATGTTTGTCATGCTTGCTATCCTTCACACCTTGGAAACTGTTGACCACCACGGCGCCTTTTGAGCTTGTCTTGCGCCTTTGTTCCTATGCTATGACTATGTCACGCACTTTCCTCCTCTCTCTCTATCTTCAGGACCACAAGCAACCTACCTGCATCCCCTCTCATCACCTTCTGATTCGCCCCCCTCTTCTTCACCTCCGGCATCTAAGCGTGTCCACTTTGGACAACCGTTGTCGACCACGCGGCTGTACGATGCAACGGGAACCGATGAGAGCCATGGCCTGGCCCAAACGAACCGAGGTCGTAGGCGCAAACGAGGAGTTTCTCTCAGCCAAGGTCAGACGACCTCACCGACAAGACGGTCACAAACGCAAATCACGCGAGGGGGACGCCTTTAAAAGCGAGCTCTTACGCCTAATGATTGTTAGGATAGAGCACAGCCCGCCTCATTAGTAACTACTATCCTCTCTCTACTGTCCAGCATCTCCACCTGTTCTCTCTTCTATCAGACATTCCCCCTTTCAACGTTACTCGCCCCGCGATGCGGGCTGTGAAACTGTCCATCCGTAAGGCAACACGCCTAACTATTTTTGCCAAACAGCTTGCATTCAAATCTAGAGGGAGCATTCTTTGGACAATTTTCATGCCCCTATTACTAATGCAATGCCACTTCTTTCTTGCCGCTCCGTCCACAATCTTTTACAGCACACCAACCACACGTAAACTTCGCGCTTTACTCCCCTGGCTTGCGTCTCATTACGACTCATATGATGTCTATACCGCACTACGCAACCGCTCTGCGCAACTATATAACCATGTGTCCCTTATCTACTATTTTTTCTCTACTCGCTCGAAACTAGACTATGTAGGCGAGTCATATGTGGTATACACGTACCAAACAGGAATTCGCTGCCCTACGTAACCGCTCACTCACCTCCCGTTTCTCGAGACTCGGCGGGAAAGTAGGATACTGCACGTTCATATCGGCACCCATTATTCTAATTTGCAACATGCCCCGCCACCCCTCCTCTGAACTCTCGAACCTGCTCAAGTCGCAGAGACTGTCCCTAGAGAGGAAGTGTATTGAATGGCTCCAACCACGCATGAACGCTGTTCGAAGAGCATACCCTGCCGCTATCACACGCCCTCATACCGATGGTCACAGACCGACCTTACGTATTCGCCAGTTGCAACAACTGAATGACCCTGACGGAAGGCTCATTGACTACTCGAGTGCATATCAACGCTGTGAATCCTTGACGGTGTGGCAGTCCAGATCAGCACCAGCGTCCTATTATGCAATGGCCCAACCTTTCTGAACTACTAGACGATATACCGCATGGCCGAGTTATCTCTATCTACAAAATCGGACGTCGAAGTGGCCTAAAGGACTGGAACCAGTTACGCAGGCTCTATGGTTGGTCGAAGTTATACGAACAGCATACTCCCTCACGACCACCCCGTATTTCCGCCTTGGATCGAACGACGCACGTCGCGCCTTGTCCCGACCCTACTGCACCCATGTTGTGCGGGTCGACGACACTGCCACTATCCTTGACGGAGTAATTCCTCTTGAGCTTACAGGAATGCATCCAATGAAGTGGGCCCCACAGATGAGGACTGCCACCTTATGCCAAGCGATCAATATATGGGGGCAAGCAATGCAACTGACCCCTGGTCGAGTCCGCGACTATGTCGCCCGCGTTTTGAGATCTAACCTTAGACGTTTTCTCCGGGTCTTTCGAAACTCCTTGTACACGCTCAAGACCGAAGTAGGGGCAGCGATTGCAAAACCCTTTCTCCGGAGCATCCCTAGCTCCCTCCTCTCTCTCTATGCCCCAGACTTAGCGACTCGCCGTGCACTCCAGCCTTTGGTAAAAATAAGTTTTACCGCCCCACCCACGATAGCCATGTCCCTATGCAATCAAGCCGTACAAACCCACTCCTTCCAGTTTGTAGGCGTCAGAAAAGGCCCACCGCAATGTACCTGCCAACGATGGCGGCCACTCCAACCGGCCGCGGCCCACTTCTCCTCCCGCCTTAGCGACATGCCAGGAATTGCCGGTCAGGTTGGGGCCATGAGCGCAAAGTGGGCCCCAGCCCCGTCCCAATCTTCCGCATGTATTAGCGTCATCCGTTCCTGCCTCCAGTTTCTCGACAACATCGATCTTGACGCAGCGTTAAGCGGAAAAAAGCGTCAAACGATTCGGGAAACTTGCCCGAAAACTAGCCCGACTCCATTCGGCGTTGATCTTCCCCAAGGACAAGGCCCCGATAGAGAAGTCCCGGTTAGTATGTAACCAAAGACGGTCCCCATGGCGAGACGTTTTACGCAACCTTGGCCGTATAGTCACCTTTGTAGTCCTCGAGTTCTCCAAACATTGTGTGAATTTCAATCTCAATGACCTGTCTAAAGTGCAAGAGCTACTCCATAGAGCCATATGACCCGTTTCCGTGCCCAAGACGGGACTGTCCGATAGGCGGATATGTATCCGTTCAATTAGCCGTGTTGAAATGTATGGTAGACGAGCATACCAACCTTACTGCCTATATCCCGAGACCGCTCCGCAAATCGTTCTTTGGTATCCGGCAGGTAGACGACCTTCTCCTTGTTACCCTCCCACCGTGCCATCCGGTTGTACACAGACTCCTCACGGCCATCAGGAACTCAGGGCAGCCACAGCAGAGTGAGCAGTTCTGTACAGGGGGACTAGAGCTCGAAGAAGAGAGAACGGTAACGAAAGGACTTTACCATTTTCTTGTTTTTGCGGGATACGATCTTGCCCTGCCTACGACAGTCGATATGGATTTCCAGTCGCGACCAATGTTCAAGAATTGGAATCACATGATGAGTGACAACCTCGTCCGTTTTCCGCGACTGCCTCCCCCCGATGACTTTACCAGAAGAGACGTCCGCATTGGGACACTGATAGGGATGTTTACCCTGTTCGCCAGTCAGTCATCCGCCAGGTGTCATCTTGTCGAGGCGGTAGTGAAGCTGTTCATCGAAAACCGATACCCGATGTCACTCTTCTACCGGGCACTTACACAGATGGCTAGGAAACAGCCTTTATGGAATACGATTCGTAGCTACCTATGTACGGTAGTAACTGACCTTCCAGTGCATTTACCCTTTCGCAAGCAAAGGAGGTGGGTAACCCAATTCCCATTGCCACCCGATCTGAGGGGACAGCCGGTGAGAGGCTATTGTTCCAGTGGCAACAATGACCCTGACCTTGTACCAGACCTAAGATACCGCCTCGATGCCTTTGAGATTCACGATTCGGTTTTCGTTTTGCGCATGGCCCAGGTTGATCACCGGGGCCGACTCTATCAGGGCCGAGAGATGTATTGTGCGACTTTTCGTTATTACGTAATAAGAGGGAGGGATAGCAACGGTCATATTCACACTTCAGTGCCACTCTTGAGTGTAAGTAGTGATTCACGCCGACGTGTTCTAACCGACCCGAGTCAGGTATCGTTTTTCTCCAATTATGACGAGCACGGCCCGGATGCGGTCGATTTACTTTATTATTAAATAATTATGTAACTTTACTTTTTCAAGTTCTTGATCTATTTAATTTACAGTAGTTTTACGCGTTGACTTTTCACACCCATTACCTGAGATTTTTTGTCTTTTTTTGAGGAGGTTAGTAACTATTACCAATTTACTTGTGCGGAATCACCACACGGCAGAGCCTGGTCTGCACTCAGCGGCCGCGCGTTTATAAGCTCAGAAATAGAACTGCAAGGGAGGGAGCAGGGCCCCTGAAGCATATTTTGCTCGGTCCCCTAATCTCCCACGTCGCATCAACTTATGATATTAATACGTCTTACTACTACTAATAAATACTTGACAGTGACAACTGGAGACTCTGTGTCACCGGCAATCTACAGGCGATCATTCACACTCGATCGTAAGTTGCATCCAAGCCTGCAACGAATACGAAATTACGTAACTTTAAAGAAGTTTACAGTAGTAGTAAGTCAGAGGATAGTAAATAAACGAAGTCGGACCGCTCTGCTATTTATTGTACTGGTATTTCACCTGCTCTTACAGAGTCAGGACTCAATGCAGCCATAGTGCCACGGTTCTTACAATAATAAGAGTTCGTTGTATCTCCCTACTTGAAGAGTTGTATACAAACTCACACTTCTTATTACATTTCCGGTTTTGAAGAAATACTTCCGGTTTTAATGTTATATTATGATAAAGGATATAGGGGGAGCTTCAGTGGAAGCTTGGACCTATACGGCCTATAAATCCTATATATTTTACACTTAAACGTTTACCGGAGTGGTGAAGGTTGTTAGGATTTAAGTTCCACTACGCTGTGGCATCTTTATTCATTAACCTCCCACGTCATTAGCGTTGACCCGAACCTTTTGGAACAAATGTGGTAACCGTTTGTAGTATAAGGGAAAATGATACGGAAATTCCGTGGAATTTGGCCGCTTTTTCCCGTGACTGGGAATTTATGG
This sequence comes from Paulinella micropora, assembly GCA_019918135.1. Taxonomy (NCBI): domain Eukaryota; phylum Cercozoa; class Imbricatea; order Euglyphida; family Paulinellidae; genus Paulinella; species Paulinella micropora. Next base: position 24,853 of record WBZZ01006508.1, on the reverse strand, counting down.
CTAAATTAGGGGTATTGCACTTATGGGTTATGTTTTTGGGTATGTGTTTTGGCATTTGTGCAGGTTGCGGAAAAACGCATGGTGTCAGTTTTGACCTGGTCAAAGGGATACTCCGTTTCTTGCGGACTTTTCCCTCTGGCTGTTGTTGGGGTTCAAATCTGGCTTCCCTTTCTTTTATAGAAGTGGAAGTTAGCCTTGAACCAGTTGTGTTCTATTATAAAATTCTTTTCCTTGAGCTCGTAAGGGTAAGACCAAGTGTCTCGATAGATATGTATGTATGTATGTATGTATGCATGTATGTATGTATGTATGTATGTATGTATTTATATGCGATGCTCTCAGTATAATAGCACCATGAATACATGACGAAGTAAGATATGAATTCTATAACCATACATATTCTGTATGATATGACTTCTATAACAATATGAATTCCATAACGATATGAATTCTATAACGATATAATGATACATATTTTCCTCTGGTCTTTCTTTCCTGGTACTTTTTGCGCTTTCCTTTTCCTTTTTTCCTCTTCTCTCTCCCTTTCCCTTCTCCGCTGTATCTATGTCCGAACAATCTACATACCCATGGGGACTAATGTCAGAGAGTTAGTGTATGTGTGTATGTTGTATGCATGTATGTATGTATGTATGTATGTATGCATGTATGTATGTATGTATATATGCACGTATGCATATGTGTGTATGTGTTGTGGGGGTGGGTGGGTGAGGTTCCAAAGGGGGGGGGGTGGGGGGAACGTGCCTAAGGGCGCTCTATCTACATCTCTCTCTCTCTCTATCTATCTATCTATCTATCTCTCAGCACTGCCCACGGAGTTGGTGTTGGGAGTGCCTCTGTTGGTCTTGCTGTGCAATGCGCAGCTCGTGCTTGGCGATGTTCTCTTCTGTCAAGGGCAGGTCCACAGCGGCGTGGATATCCAACGAGCTGTCATGCGCAGCAAGCTCGGGGGTTTGGCTGTTATTCATACCGCTGCTGTGCTTGCCTTCAGCCACGCTCGGCTGCATACCCCCATCAATGTTCCGCCATTGTGTCTCTGCAGCATCTTCGAGCTTCGGCACCATGGCCGTCCAGTCAGTGAAGTTGGTCGCTGTGGTGGCTGCCTTAGGGGTCATCGTCTGGGAGACAGCTGAGCCGGGCGGGCTATCTGGCTGGGGCTGGGACAGCGGCTCTGTGGGCTGCTTGGGCAGGAAGCCGAAGGCAGAATGGGAGGCCGCCTCGCGCCGCTTCTGCTGAGACAGGAGAGAGCGTTCTGTAGCCGCGGACAGGGAGCCACTGCGAGGCCTGGATGCATGTATAGTTGTATGCATTTGTATGTATGTATGTATGTATGTATGTATGTATTTATGTATGTAATGTATGATGTATGTACATGTGACTCTATATACACAGACAGATAGACAGATAGATAGATATATAGATAGATAGATAGATAGATGGATGGATAGATAGATAGATAGATAGATAGATAGGTAGGTAGGTAGGAAGATAGATAGATAGATAGATAGATAGGTAGATAGGTAGATAGGTAGGAAGATAGATAGATATATAGATAGATAGATAGATAGATAGATAGATGAGATGTCGCAAAGGAATGTAGTCCTTGCAAAGGAACGCAGTTTCACATCAAACAATAATTTGTGTACTGTGCATGTGTCCGGGATGGGAATCACGGGTAGACTGTGTTCTGGAAAAAGAAGAGGAGGAAGGACGTTGAAGAAAAAGGCAATCTAGGAATGGAGAGTGGGAGGATAAGGAAGAAGAGAAAGAAAAGGAAGCCGTTAGTCCAAGTGTTTTGAGCACCGTAAGCTTGCGCAAGCTACAATGATGACATTGTATGAGGCCTAAACCCCCGCAGGGACCTAGCCCGGGCTATGCAACACTGGACGGCTATGATGGAATGCAGTCACCAATACGGACTAGAGGAAGATTAGTCCAATTTTTGACTGCACAGGAGCGATAAATCGCAAAAGAGCAACGAGCTACGCAGGAGGATAGCTTGAAGCAAAGGGATTTGGATTGGGGATGGGAAAAACCCAAGGCGCGGAAACATCGATGAACAGAGAACGATACCATGCCGCGAGCCCCGCATTCGATTGGTCGAAGGTGGCAGGTCCATCCGTTGTCCTCGATTTGAGATTTGAGCTTGTTGTATCGGTTGGTCTTGTAGGCTCGTGCGTCAAGGATGTTTTCCTCGACCGGGCACGTTAGCTCGATCAGAATACATATCTTGGTAGACAGTGACCAGACAACGATATCGGGGCGGAGGTCAGTGACACAAATGTGGACAGGAAAGGCTTGCTCAGAACCGGTGTATTGGGTTTGGAGTTGCCAA
>WBZZ01006508.1:2500-10000 GCA_019918135.1 Paulinella micropora | reverse complement strand
GCTGGGCCCGTGGTGGGGTGCCTTATGTGTGCCTAGCCATACGCCTATGAGTCACATGCCGAAATAGCGACGGGAAGCACAATCCTGTTCCCTCAGGGTGCCCTTTCTCGCTTGTTGAGCCCGGAATAAAACCCACAGTGCTCTGTCGGTTTATACTAGACTGTCGACAGTCTCGAAACTCCATCTGCTTACTGGGCCCTCTGTAATGGAGGTGGGAGCTCGTTCTGCAAGGGGCGCTTATGGAACGAGCCCTGGCCCCGCCTGGTACTAGGGAGCTTTGGTATCGCCTGTATCAGTCCCTTCCGTGCAAACATCACGGCTTAGCTGGGCATCGGGTCAATACTTTACAGACTTCCTTGGTTGACGAAATCAGAAGCTCCTTTTTTCTGACATTAGTCGATATCTCATCAGTTGATCTCATCACTTACTCCACGAAGTGAACCAAGGCCACTTGAGGTGTCACTGACCCTCCCTTGGGCTTGATGTTTTGAAATGGGTGCCATCTGTCGACAGACAGAGAATTAGGGGATGGTGTGGGTGTGCTGGGCCCGTGGTGGGGTGCCTTATGTGTGCCTAGCCATACGCCTATGAGTCACATGCCGAAATAGCGACGGGAAGCACAATCCTGTTCCCTCAGGGTGCCCTTTCTCGCTTGTTGAGCCCGGAATAAAACCCACAGTGCTCTGTCGGTTTATACTAGACTGTCGACAGTCTCGAAACTCCATCTGCTTACTGGGCCCTCTGTAATGGAGGTGGGAGCTCGTTCTGCAAGGGGCGCTTATGGAACGAGCCCTGGCCCCGCCTGGTACTAGGGAGCTTTGGTATCGCCTGTATCAGTCCCTTCCGTGCAAACATCACGGCTTAGCTGGGCATCGGGTCAATACTTTACAGACTTCCTTGGTTGACGAAATCAGAAGCTCCTTTTTTCTGACATTAGTCGATATCTCATCAGTTGATCTCATCACTTACTCCACGAAGTGAACCAAGGCCACTTGAGGTGTCACTGACCCTCCCTTGGGCTTGATGTTTTGAAATGGGTGCCATCTGTCGACAGACAGAGAATTAGGGATGGTGTGGGTGTGCTGGGCCCGTGGTGGGGTGCCTTATGTGTGCCTAGCCATACGCCTATGAGTCACATGCCGAAATAGCGACGGGAAGCACAATCCTGTTCCCTCAGGGTGCCCTTTCTCGCTTGTTGAGCCCGGAATAAAACCCACAGTGCTCTGTCGGTTTATACTAGACTGTCGACAGTCTCGAAACTCCATCTGCTTACTGGGCCCTCTGTAATGGAGGTGGGAGCTCGTTCTGCAAGGGGCGCTTATGGAACGAGCCCTGGCCCCGCCTGGTACTAGGGAGCTTTGGTATCGCCTGTATCAGTCCCTTCCGTGCAAACATCACGGCTTAGCTGGGCATCGGGTCAATACTTTACAGACTTCCTTGGTTGACGAAATCAGAAGCTCCTTTTTTCTGACATTAGTCGATATCTCATCAGTTGATCTCATCACTTACTCCACGAAGTGAACCAAGGCCACTTGAGGTGTCACTGACCCTCCCTTGGGCTTGATGTTTTGAAATGGGTGCCATCTGTCGACAGACAGAGAATTAGGGGATGGTGTGGGTGTGCTGGACCCGTGGTGGGGTGCCTTGTGTGTGCCTAGCCATACGCCTATGAGTCACATGCCGAAATAGCGACGGGAAGCACAATCCTGTTCCCTCAGGGTGCCCTTTCTCGCTTGTTGAGCCCGGAATAAAACCCACAGTGCTCTGTCGGTTTATACTAGACTGTCGACAGTCTCGAAACTCCATCTGCTTACTGGGCCCTCTGTAATGGAGGTGGGAGCTCGTTCTGCAAGGGGCGCTTATGGAACGAGCCCTGGCCCCGCCTGGTACTAGGGAGCTTTGGTATCGCCTGTATCAGTCCCTTCCGTGCAAACATCACGGCTTAGCTGGGCATCGGGTCAATACTTTACAGACTTCCTTGGTTGACGAAATCAGAAGCTCCTTTTTTCTGACATTAGTCGATATCTCATCTATCTATCTATCTATCTATCTATCTATCTATCTATCTATCTATCTATCTATCTATCTATCTATCTATCTATCTATATATCTATCTATCTATCTATCTATCTATCTATCTATTTATCTATCTATCTATCTATCTATCTATCTATCTATCTATCTATCTATCTATCTATCTATCTATCTATCTATCTATCTATCTATCTGTCTGTCTGTCTGTCTGTCTGTCTGTCTGTCTGTCTATCCATCTATCTATCTATCTATCTATCTATCTATCTATCTATCTATCTATCTATCTATCTATCTATCTATCTATCTATCTATCTATCTATCTATCTATCTATCTATCTATCTATCTATCTATCTATCTATTGTCAACCCGGATTTCACCCACAGTGTTGACGCCGAGACATACTCTCATTTCGTCCAAGAAGTGCCCCGAAAGAACCAATCGAAAGAAGAAAGCACCTGATTTTGCCATCAACACCAAGCGTATGGAAAGACATTGAAGAAGAACTCCAATCCGCCCTCCCTCTCATCCTCCCCTTATCTCTCATCCTGCATTCCGTCATAGCCGTCCAGTGTTGCATAGCCCGGGCTAGGTCCCTTCGGGGGTTTAGGCCTTTACACAATGTCATCATTGTAGCTTGCGCAAGCTTACGGTGCTCAAAACACTTGGACTAACGGCTTCCTTTTCTTTCTCTTCTTCCTTATCCTCCCACTCTCCATTCCTAGATTGCCTTTTTCTTCAACGTCCTTCCTCCTCTTCTTTTTCCAGAACACAGTCTACCCGTGATTCCCATCCCGGACACATGCACAGTACACAAATTATTGTTTGATGTGAAACTGCGTTCCTTTGCAAGGACTACATTCCTTTGCGACATCTCATCTATCTATCTATTCGAGTGGCAAGCATGTCCCAACTGTGGGACCCTGTCTGCCTCAATCAAGATTTGAGATAAGGTCGGGTGAAAAATTTCGGCCACCTCACCTTTCGGCCAACCGTAAATACGGGGAATTTCGGGCTAAACTTTTATTTGTGCATAAGCAATGTATCGTAATTTCTGGCCGAAATTCCTTACAACTTTGAATAACAAATGCCGTTATTACGGCATAATTTGTCCTGGCCGAAAATTTTCACTATTCCTTACAGAAAAAGCGCTGAGCACATCGGTCGAATGCGCTTTGGAATACTGGCTTCAGAAATGATATGGCAAACGTTGAGTGACGGAGAACAATGTATCCATCCATCTATCTATCTATCTATCTATCTATCTATCTATCTATCTATCTATCTATCTATCTATATATCTATCTACCTACCTACCAACCTACCAATCTACCTATCTACCAATCTACCTATCTATCTATCTACCTATCTATCTATCTATCTATCTATCTATCTATCTATCTATCTATCTATCTATCTATCTATCTATCTATCTATCGATCTATCTATCTATAATACTGGCTTCAGAATTGTTATGGCACGTTGATTGACGGAAAACAATTTATCTGTCTACTATCTATCTATCTATCTATCTATCTATCTATCTATCTATCTATCTATCTATCTATCTATCTATCTATCTACCTACCTACCTACCTGCCTACCCACCTATCTATCTATCTTCATCTATCTATCTATCTATCTATCTATCTATCTATCTATCTATCTATCTATCTATCTATCTATCTATCTATCTATCTATCTATCTATCTATCTATCTACCTACCTACCTATCTATCTACCTATCTATCTATCTATCTATCTATCTATCTATCTATCTATCTATCTATCTATCTATCTATCTATCTATCTATCTATCTATCTATCTATCTATCTATCTCTAATGAAATCAAAGTTGGATTTTAATTTTGCCTCTTGCATGTTCCTCAGTATTAGTATGTATGTATGTTATGTATGTATGTTATGTATTTATGTTATGTATTTATGTTATGTATGTATGTTATGTATGTATTTCATGCGTGTATGTATGTTTATATAGCGCATGACACCTTCATCTCTCACCAGCATGGGGAAGCAATATGTCATGTATGTATTTCATGTATCGAAAATGGTCCCCTCTCTCTATCCACGACAATTCACATCACGGTGGCATGGTGCGTGTCATGCATTGGGCGGTTATTCTTGTTGCCGCCGCAGGTGGCATCTGTGCTGCACGTGCCAGCCCAGCGAGTAACGGCTGTCGAGACGTGCTGGCCCCACCGGCGCGCGCTGGCGGCCCGGCGCTTCCAGGTCGCGCCGGACCTGCTGGAACAGACAGGTCATATATAGTAATGAGTAGTAGTAGAAGTAGTAGTAGTAGTAGTAGTAGTAGTAGTAGTTAGCAGCAGCAGCAGCAGCAGTAGTAGTAGTAGTAGTAGTAGTAGTAGTAGTAGTAGTAGTAGTAGTAGTAGTAGTAACAACAACAACAACAACAACAACAATAATAATAATAATAATAATAATAATAATAATAATAATAGTGCTTCTCTGTCAATGGCTGATGCATTTCTGCACATGCGCCTCCATCGTCTCACCCGTGAGGGGAGTACGAAGAATTGACGATAAGCTCTAATGACACCCCCGCAAGGGCAGTTCCAACACTTCCAGACGGGCCGGTATGTTCAATGAAAATACTGGTCCAGACGGATCGTAATAATAATAATAATAATAATAATAATAATAATAATAATAATAATAACTAGGGGCTGCGCCAACACCTGCAAGGATGGTTTACAGGTGCGCTTCGCGCACCAAACCCCGCCAGCCCCACTTCTTATCACTTTTTGGAGGGCCCCCCAACCCCCCCCCCCCCCCCTCCCGCCCCCTTTCCCTTCGATAGGGTAAGTTGAATCGCCGGAGGTGCCGCAAAGGGCGCCTGGTGACAAAAAACCTCAATTTTCAGGGGTGTGCGTGCCACCCGCGACCAGAACGGGTACGTACAATCGCAGGGCTCCCCCGGACCCCCCTTTTCCCTTCGACAGGGTACGTTGAATTGCCGGAGGTGCCGCAAAGGGCGCCCGGTGGCAAAGAACCTCAATTTTCAGGTGTGGGTGCCACACGCGACCAGAACGGGTACGTACAATCACAGGGCTGGGGTTCCGGGGGGAGTGCCCCCCGAATCCCCCCTGCCCCGTCGACAGGGTACGTTCAATTGCCGGAGGCACCGGCAAGTACTGCCAAAAAACAAGGAAATTTGGCATTCAGGACACTCCCCTAACGCAAATATTTGCGTGAATTCCAAAGAAATTATACCAGCATCAAGATCGAGTCTGGGGCTAACCACCCTGCCAATATGAGCTCCCAACTCTTCCTGGTTCTTACAAACCATGATTTATAGGGATGGGTGGTGCAAAAAAAGGCCAAAAAAACAAGGAATTTTCGCATTCAGGACACTCTCCTAACGCAAATATTTGCGTGATTTCCAAAGAAATCATATCAGCATCACGATCGAGTCTGGGGCTAGCCACCCTGCCAATATGAGCTCCCAACTCCTCCTGGTTCACACAAACCGTGATTTATTCCGCTTGGGGTGCGAAAAAAAACAAGGAATTCGGCATTCAGGACACTGCCCTTACGCAAATATTTGCGTGAATTCAAAAAAAATTACATCACCATCAAGATCGAGTCTGGGGCTAACCACCCTGCCAATATGAGCTCCTAACTCCTCCTGGTTCATACAAACCATGATTTATTCCGACAGGGGTGCGGAAAAGGGGGGTGGGGGGGTACACAATTTTCATTTCCCCCCCTCCCCCCAAACCCCCCACCCCCTTCACCAACACCTTTCAGGATAATAGTAATAGTAATAATAATAATAATAATAATAATAATGATAATAATAATAATAATAATAATAATAATAATACTATATCTGAGGCGTACTGATGCAGCTAATGGCATATCCTCAACGGACATAAGCCTCCAATACCCTTGTTCGAGGTCCTCCATCCCCCCGTGTCAGTCTCTCGCCTGATGATCGGGGCCACCGATGGAGCTCCTGAGGGCAAGACTGCACTAAGCCGAGGTTATTCCGCAGTCCCAGCAACCTCTTGCAAGACGTCACCGAATGTGCAAGTGCATACACCAAGCGCGGTTGCTAGAGCTGCCTCGAAACCCCACCCATAACAATCTGGTGTCTGCTGGGTCCTGGGCTATCAACCAGCATATGCGGAGTTTAAGATCTTTTACGCGCGCAACGACCCTCCTCCCCAGCATCTACCACCAAAGGGTTATGAGTTGGCGTCACAGTTTAACGCCCTGAGGCCATTGGGCTGAATAATAATAATAATAATAATAATAATAATAATAATAATAATAATAATAATCATAATAATAATAATAACTAGGGGCTGCGCCAACACCTGAAAGGATGGTTTACCGGTGCGCTTCGCGCACCAAACCCCGCCAGCCCCACTTCTTATCACTTTCTGGAGGGCCCCACGGACCACCCTCCCCCCCCCCTTCCCCCCCCCCCCCCCCCCCCCCCCCCCCCCTTCCCCGGACCCCCCCTTTCCATTCAACAGGGTACGTTGAATTGCCGGAGGTGCCGCAAAGGGCGCCTGGTGGCAAAAAAACCTCAATTTTCAGGTGTGGGTGCCACCCGCGACCAGAACGGGTACGTACAATCACAGGCTGGGGTTCCCGGGGGGAGGGCTCCCAGAATCCCCCCCTGCCCCGTCGACAGGGTACGTTCATTGCCGGAGGCACCGGCAAGTACTGCCCAAAACAAGGAAATTTGGCATTCAGGACACTCCCCTAACGCAAATATTTGCGTGAATTCCATAAAAACTATACCAGCATCAAGATCGAGTCTGCTGCTAAGCTCCCTGTCAATATGAGCTCCCAACTCCTCCTGGTTCACACAAACCGTGATTTATTCCGATGCGGGATGCAAAAAAAGGCCAAAAAACAAGGAACTTTGGCATTCAGAACACTCCCCTAACGCAAATATTTGCGTGAATTCCAAAAAGTCATACCAGCATCAAGATCGAGTCTGGGGCTAGCCACCCTGTCAATATGATCTCCCAACTCCTCCTGATTCACACAAACCATGATTTATTCCGACGAGGGTGCAAAAAAAGGGCTTAGAAAAACAAGGAATTTTCGCATTCAGGACACTCCCCTAAAGCAAATGTTTGCGTGAATTCCAAAGAAATTATATCAGCATCAACATCGAGTCTGGGGCTAGCCACCCTGTCAATATGAGCTCCCAACTCCTCCTGGTTCACACAAAGCATGATTTATTCCGATTGGGGTGCAAGAAAAAAAAGAAGGAATTTTGGCATTCAGGACACTGCCCTAACGCAAATATTTGAGTGAATTCCAAAGAAATCATATCAGCATCAAGATCGAGTCTGGGGCTAACCACCCTGCCAATATGAGCTCCCAACTCCTCCTCGTTCCGACAAACCATGATTTATTCGGACAGGGGTGCGAAAATGGGGGGGGGGGGTACACAATTTTCATTT
>WBZZ01006507.1:200000-212237 GCA_019918135.1 Paulinella micropora | reverse complement strand
ATCTCTCCAAACAGACGGGAAAGCCTTGCGTAGATCGACGAACAGGACATACGACTCCCGCTTCTGCTGCTGACGCCCCTTCAACCTCTGCCAAAGGGTAAAGACCTGATCCGTAGTGCGACGCCCCGGGCGGAAGCCTCCCTGCTCTGGACGTAGCTTATCCGGGCCATCCACGAAGAGCGTTAGACGAGTAGCTAATAAGGACAGATACAGCTTACCAAGGCAACTAATAATCGAGATATCCCTCCAGTTGTCAGGATCCGTAGGATCCCCACCCTTGGGGATATTGACGATGATTCCCTTGCCCCAAGCTTTTGGAGTCCTCTCGGCTTCTCGAATCCAGTTGAAGTACTGCGTTAAGTAGCCATTGATGTAGGCGCCGCCATACTTGAGCATCTCGTTCTTCACTTTGTCCTCGCCACAAGCTTTGTGGTTATTCAGGGCACGTTGCCTTGCAAGGACCTCCTCTTGCGTGAACCTGAACGACATCAAGGCACTTCTATACGCGGACGACGTGGCCCTCATCGCTCACAGTCGCACCGAGCTCCAGAAGATGGTCAATGTTGTGGCCAAGTTCGCGGAAGATTACAGGCTGGAAGTCAACTTGAAGCCCGGCAAGACGGAAATCATGCCCATTTACACGTCGAGCAAGGCGAAACGACCAAGTATCAGGGAGCGAGGTGAGCCCGTGGTGTGGTTTCGCGGCCAGAAGCTTTGTGTCACCAGTCAGTACAAGTACCTGGGAGTGGTTATCACCGACGACCTGAAGTGGAAGGAGCAGGCCCTGCGGGCTACGCGTGTCACTGAAGTCGCCACCGCAGGTTGGTACTCTTTGTGGTGTGCAGGTGAGATACAAGCTAGGTATCGTCTCATGTGCTGGAATCAACTTGTGGGGGCCAAGCTGAAGTACGCCTTCGATGTCTGGCGTGCCCCCGTATCGCAGCTCACCAAGCTGGAGGCAGCAATGCTGCGCCCCATGAGGATGATTCTCGGCATCAGCCCTAAGACAAGCAAGTGGATTACACTCTTTCTGGCGCGCTCTTTGAGTGCGGAGCGTTTGCGGCGGGCGGCGCAACTGAAGTTCTATGGACGGCTGCGTGTTCTACCGGAGAAGCGATTTCCTGTCATCGCATCTCAAGTCAAATCCGACTGGACTGCGGAGGCCGAAGGCGCTATCAGGGACTCAATGGATCTACAACAAGGGCTTCAGGAGCTCCTAAATAGCTCAGAGAAGGACCTCGAGGGTTGGTTTTTGACTGTGGACAAGTGGGCCCTTCAGCAGGACGTCAAGATGGTGCAGCAACTGATGTGGGACAAGCGAGAGGCAGGCAGCGATCTTACTGATGGCCTGCGAGTCATCCTAAGACAAGTCTTTGGAACTAAGGAGTTCCCAAGATGGGTAGCCCTTGATGATGCGCATTATAATCTGCTTCGGAGAAGGTTGCTCAGCTGCAACAACCGCCTTCGGTTGTACCGCAGCAAGTTGGTCAGTGGCATGTCCCCTCGCTGCTTCTGTTGTCATGATGATGTCAATGAGTCCCTTGCGCACTTCTTATGGGATTGCCCCATGCATGAGGGGAGACGTAAGCAGCTGTTGCTGAGTATGCAGAGGCTCGGTGGCATGGCTGTGGGGGCTGCTGAGGGGGATGGAGGGAGTGAGGAGGGTGGTGAGGTCGTAGGCGGTGAGGTTGTGGTGGAGGATGTGTTGCTTGGGCGGGAGCGGGAGGGCTCTGTGCGGCAGGGTTGGGATGATATGTCGCCTGTGGATCAATCACGATTGTTTTGTAAGTTTTTTCAGGGGAAGTCGCGCTTCCGCAGTAACTTTAGGCTTGCTGCGTTGTTAGGGGTTACAGCGTTGCGTCCCCCTCCAAAGTTGGATGTGTTGTTTGGATCATATGTGTCTGAGTGTTGGTCTGCTAGGGAGGGTAAAAGGGAGGAGCTTGGGGTGGAGGATGGGGGCGAGGAGGTGATTGACCTCACTGAGGTTCCATCAGCTTCTGTCCCACCCTCTCCCCCAAGTGACGTTGATGTTGCGCGGCGCGGCCGTCCGCGCAGAGTGGACGTCCTGGCTAGAGAGAGGGGTTCGGGAGCGCAGCGTAGTGTCTCGGAGTTCTTCTCTTCAGCTAACACCCTCGCATCTAGCTCTTCATGCACTTCACAGCCCCCATCTGCCCCTGCTGTTGCTGTTGCTGCTATGTCTGTTTGGTGTTCTGACAATGCGTTGGGATCGGCTGACCCCGATGACCCAATGGAGGCACATGTCCAGGATCTGGATCTGATGCTATAGTCTGAGGAAGCCTATTGTTGCTATTATTATTATTATTATTATTATTATTATTATTATTATTATTATTATTATTATCATTATTATTATCATTATTATTATTATCATCATCATCATCATTATTATTATTATTATTATTATTATTATCATTATTATTATCATTATCATTATTATTATGATTGTTATTATCGTTATTATCGTTATTATTATTATTATTATTATTATTATTATTATTATTATTATTATTATTATTATTATTATTAGGCAGCTCTAGCAACCGCGCTTGGTGTATGCACTTGCACATTCGGTGACGTCTTGCAAGAGGTTGCTGGGACTGCGGAATAACCTCGGCTTAGTGCAGTCTTGCCCTCAGGAGCTCCATCGGTGGCCCCGATCATCAGGCGAGAGACTGACACGGGGGGGTGGAGGACCTCGAACAAGGGTATTGGAGGCTTATGTCCGTTGAGGATATGCCATTAGCTGCATCAGTACGCCTCAGATATAGTAAATCTGCCTTGGAGTGTTGACTGTGACATATTTGAGGGAAATCCCGATGAAAAAACCTAGTCACACTTGCTAAACAGAGTTCCAGCCCAATGGCCTCAAGGCGTTAAACTGTGACGCCAACTCATAACCCTTTGGTGGAGATGCTGGGGAGGAGGGTCGTTGCGCGCGTAAAAGATCTTAAACTCCGCATATGCTGGTTGATAGCCCAGGACCCAGCAGACACCAGATTGTTATGGGTGGGGTTTCGAGGCAGCTCTAGCAACCGCGCTTGGTGTATGCACTTGCACATTCGGTGACGTCTTGCAAGAGGTTGCTGGGACTGCGGAATAACCTCGGCTTAGTGCAGTCTTGCCCTCAGGAGCTCCATCGGTGGCCCCGATCATCAGGCGAGAGACTGACACGGGGGGGTGGAGGACCTCGAACAAGGGTATTGGAGGCTTATGTCCGTTGAGGATATGCCATTAGCTGCATCAGTACGCCTCAGATATAGTATTATTATTATTATTATTATATTATAACCACTACTACTACTACTACTACTACTACTACTACTACTGCTGCTAGTTCTATTATTATTATGATTATTATTATTATTATTACTATTATTATTATTATTATTATTATTATTATTATTATTATTATTATTATTATTATTATTAAAATTGGACACCGTGATAGCCCAGTGGTCAAGTTCTACCATCTGGGCCCTGTCGCCAGTTCGATTCCCGTAGGTGCCACCAGTATTTACATTGAACATACCGGTCCGTCTGGAAGTGTTGGAACTGCCCGTGCGGGGGTGTCATTAGAGCCTATCGTCAATTCTTCGTACTCCCCTCACGGGTGAGACGCTGGAGGCGCATGTGCAGAAATGCATCAGCCATTGACAGAGAAGCACTATTATTATTATTATTATTATTATTATTATTATTATTATTTTAATTATAATAATAATAACTATTTTAATTATTTTAATAATAATAGTGCTTCTCTGTCAATGGCTGATGCATTTCTGCACATGCGCCTCCATCGTCTCACCCGTGAGGGGAGTACGAAGAATTGACGATAAGCTCTAATGACACCCCCGCAAGGGCAGTTCCAACACTTCCAGACGGGCCGGTATGTTCAATGAAAATACTGGTCCAGACGGATCGGTATGTTCAATGAAAATACTGGTGGCACCGACGGGAATCGAACTGGCGACAGGGCCCAGATGGTAGAACTTGACCACTGGGCTATCACGGTGTCAATAATAATAATAATAATAATAATAATAATAATAATAATAATAATAATAATAATAATAATAATTAGTAATTATTATTATTATTATTATTATTATTATTATTATTATTACTACTACTACTACTACTACTACTACTACTACTACTACTACTACTACTACTACTACTACTACTGCTACTACTACTACTACTACTACTACTACTACTACTACTACTACCACTGCTGCTGCTACTACTACTACTACTACTACTACTACTACTACTGCTACTACTGCTACTATTACTATTATTATTATTATTATTATTATTATTATTATCATTATCATTATTATTATTATTATTATTATTATTATTATTGTATTATTGTATTATTATTATTATTATTATTATTATTATTAATTATTATTATTAATTATTATCATATTATTATTATTATTATTATTATTATTATTGTTGTTATTATTATTATTATTATTATTATTATTAAAATTATTATTACTATTATTATTATTATTATTGTTATTATTATTGTTGTTGTTTTTGTTGTTGTTGTTGTCATTATTATTTTTACTATTACTATAATTACTATTATTATTATTATTATTATTATTATTATTATTATTATTATTATTATTATTATTATTATTGTGGACACCGTGATAGCCCGTGGTCAAGTTCTACCATCTGGGCCCTGTCGCCAGTTCGATTCCCGTCGGTGCCACCAGTATTTTCATTGAACATACCGGTCCGTCTGGACCAGTATTTTCATTGAACATACCGGTCCGTCTGGAAGTGTTGGAACTGCCTTTGCGGGGGTGTCATTAGAGCTTATCGTCAATTCTTCGTACTCCCCTCACGGGTGAGACGATGGAGGCGCATGTGCAGAAATGCATCAGCCATTGACAGAGAAGCACTATTATTATTATTATTGTTATTATTGTTATTATTAATATTATTATTATTATTATTATTATTATTCCTGTTATTATTATTATTATTATTATTATTATTATTATTATTATTATTGTTGTTATTGTTGTTATTGTTGTTATTGTTGTTATTGTTGTTGTTGTTGTTGTTGTTGTTCACATATACTTGCTTGTTGAAAGAATATGTTGGTTGCTAATAATCAACCCTACTTTTGTGTCCCTATGTTTCCGTGCTTCCTTGCTCAGAAATAATCCCATTCAAAAATGATATCTTATAGCCCCGTGCATGCTGTCGTTGTTGGCACAGAAATGCTTTCCCTGTCTGGCCTGAAACACAATGTGTGGTACACATTCAATGACAAAGAGCACGGGGAGGGCGCTCATTACTATACCTTCGGACTGCGTGGGCAAGGAGACCAGCGGGCTGCTGTGGTGTACGGCTCCCAGTGGTGCTGTGAGCTGGTAGATAAAACAACCGACACATATCTGCTCCGGAACAATTATTCCGGTGGCGCGATGCATGGCTGGGCCCTCGACGTGTCGAGTATGGATCCAGTGGTAGACGCAAAAAGAGCAGGCAGGCTCTGGGCAGTGGCGTCGGCAAACAGAGGCAGTCGCTGGCGGTTTGTGCGAGAGAAGCAGTCGAACTCTGACAGCTGGGCGCTGCAACTCCAAGGCGAGGAGCGGCCTTACTACTTAACGCTGGATCCCGAGCAGAGGCTCATCGAAGGGAGGGCGCCCGCTCGGGAAATCTTCTGGATGTTGACCCCGCGGCTCGACGAGGCGATCCGATTCACGGTGCAAGAGCACGCCAGTGCAGTGGCTGACTCGGCATTGGAGGCTTATCGGGAGCATCTGTTCTTGTGGGAACGAATCATGTGGGGGCACCTGAGTGAGCCCTTGCTGCCACGGGAAATTGCCCTGTTGGTGGCCGGGTACGCGTGCGACATCATTCTCAGGGCAGAAACTGTGGGTCCAGAGGCAGGCAACGTCTACACGTACCTGCAGCTGCCTGAGCATGAAGCCGGAGCTCCTGACCCAGTCTCTGCGGAATCCTTGCAGTTGTACCGAAACTACTCGACGTACGCTTCGGGTGGAGCTGCGCTCGGCACGACTGTGGTAACGGTTTGGGATGCAGTTCGTATTGATCTGCGAGCTCTCACGCTGGATGGAGGTATGTATGTATATAATATATGTATTTATGTATGTATGTATGTAGTGGATAATTGCTTTATGTATTGTTAGACTAGCAGACCCTGATGTACAGTGTGAGTCTGCTAATGTATATGTGGGTTTGCTTACTTTACTCATCGGCATTGTTTTAACTTCTCCTTCTTCAGGTAAAAAGTAAATTATAGATTATTACACTCATGTAAAGATGTTTTATACCACATAGGGGCGTTGCAGTTCGCCCGCAGCGCTGGTGCCACAGCGTATACCGCCTTGACGCACCCGGATGCTCATGCTTGGGTGAAGGCGGCCAATTTCGGCACCGCATCGGACTGCGCTGCTCCTTCGTCCAGCCTGGGCCGAGCACGCATTGACCTGCGAGGCACGTGGTACCGGACGATGGACCGATGGGACTTAGCCGGGTGGATGCCAGGAGGGGGAGCAGTTTTGGAGGAGGCAGGGCAGGTGGTGAATGTGACTGGAGGGGGATATTGCGGAGGCTGCCTACCCAGCGCATCAAGTCGCGGGCTGTGTCTCGCTCTGCTGCCTTCTGTGCAAAGCTTTCTCGAGCAGTGCCAGCCTTCTTCGTCTTCTTCTTCTTCTTCTTCTTCTTCTTCTTCTTCTTCTTCTTCTTCTTCTTCTTCTTCTTCTTCTTCTTCTCCTTCTCCTTCTCCTTCTCCTTCTTCTTCTTCTTCTTCTTCTTCTTCTTCTTCTTCTTCTTCTTCTTCTTCAACGTCAGCTCAAGAAACAGAAATCAATGAAACGACCCCGGAACTTGATTGCATCTTGCTTTAGCGAACAGACACTGAAGGAAACGATTGAAGAATGTACCAGATACTTTTGTTAGAGGCATTGAGAATAGTTGTTGAAGAAGAACTCAACGGGCTAGATAGATAGATAGATAGATAGATAGATAGATAGATAGATAGATAGATAGAGAGACAGACAGACAGAAAGGACAGACAGACAGACAGACAGATAGATAGACAGACAGACAGATAGATAGATAGATAGATAGATAGATAGATAGATGGCGTGGACTACTCCTTGCAACGCCAGCCTCAGACCTGATTCTTGTTTCTCGAATATCTTGTCCTGTTTTCTTACCCAGTTTCGGTGTTGCGACGCCCTACTTTGGACTTTGATTTTGGATGTGAACGAACCACACGTCCTGCTTTATCTATCTATCTATCTATCTATCTATCTATCTATCTATCTATCTATCTATCACTGATGAGCATGACGCATAGGTTCATGGTTGAAAATTGTTAAGTCATACAGCTGTTGACATACTGATAAGCTATCTCGGGTAACCCTTTCAGGAATGTGATTCAGATACAGATATAGATATAGATATAGATATAGATATAGATATAGATATAGATATAGACATAGATATAGATATAGATATATAGATATAGATCTATAGATATAGATCTACAGATATAGATCTATAGATATAAAGATATATAAAGACAGAGACAGCCGTTCACACTGCTTGCCCTGGGGTTTGCGTCGGGGAGTTTCATAGCTGGGTAGAATGCAGAGGTTATTGAGCCGGGTTCGGACCGGCGTGTGTGTGTGTTTGTGTGTGTTCTGAAGCCCCGGGGGGGGGGGGGGGGGTTGGTGCATACTACTGAGGTAAACACCAAGCAGTTTCCTGCTGACCCTTACCCTAGCCCTAATCCGAGCCCTAGCTTAACTACCCACACTGAGTCTGCCCCAAGAAAAGCTCTCACTGACTCTGAAAAGGTTAGAGAGCCGAGGAAGTGATTTGTAATTTAGAGTTCTGACATCGTATGTTTCTGTTCTTTTTTCATCCGCATCTTTTCCTGCCTTCTCCTTCCTTCATCACTTTTTTCTTGCTTCTTTCTATTCCTATCTATTCTTATCCTCTTACATTTCATGCTCCTTTTTCTTTTCTCCACTACTTTTTTGCGCTCTCTGAACGAATAAATAAATAAGTATTTGCCTTTTGCTCTCTTCTTTTCATTTTACTTATTTATATTTGCTTCCTCAGAGCCTCTCGTATATGTAAGGTGCTGGTATTACTGTGGACATTCAAGTGGCAAACTATCCAACTTTGATCTCATCGTTCTCCATCAATCGAAGTGATACGGCTGTGTTGAAACCAGCATTTGAAAGCTTAGGACAAGAGCTTCCCAACGGTGTGCGCTGCATTTCCGTATCTCAAATATTGATCGAGAAAGATGAGGTCAAAGTTTGAATGTTTTGCCACCGTGACTTGAATGTCCACAGTAATAGTCATGCAACCAGTCTGAGAATATAATTCCTTACCATGGCAACAGTCTACTTGTATTATGTGTCACGTACAGTAAAGATTTCGGGTCCGGCAGAGCCGACGTGTGATAGATTTAGATAGAGAGGTGTTTGGGCCCGCAGGGCATGTGTACCTGAAGCAGTAGGGGGGTGCACCTACGCCAACCACCGCGCTGCCGACCCCGCCTCGCCGCGCTGTCGCGCTGCGAGGCGGGGTCGGCAGCGCGGGGTTGGCGTAGGGAGCCCCTTTGCAGTTTACAACACTTAATTTTAAACTAACACTACAGTCTTTAATAATAATGACTTTCACTAGTACTGTAAATAAACAGAAAGTATGATGTATTTCATTATTACATTATTCGGAACCTAGCCGCGGAAGCACGTGGTACAACTCTTTCAAATCCTGTCCGATGTTAAGTTGGTGTCCACGATAATATTTGTGTCCGTTCCCAACTGTGAATACTGATGCAATCGGAAGCACTAGACAGATAAGCATTTCCTCAACCATGCGCAGCCCAGATAGTTCTGGTGGCCTACCACCCTGACACACGTATTAGACATGTAGAAAAGATTGCTGTAACAGCTGTCATCTACCTTGTCGGCACTCCAAACGATCATGCTGTTGCTTGCAGTGAAAGGATTGCCGACACTAGAGGGTCGATTCAAAGGAACATATCGCCTGCACACTGTCCGCCATTTTCCGCTGTCGCTATACCTGTCTTTCTGGAATTTGATCTCACAGCAGGAAGAGCAGAAAAACACAGAACTCAAATTGTTCTTAACGTACAGCTCATGCTCCACTAAAGAGGAACCAACTTCTGGATCCAGACCCCACCTACACAGAGCAAATGGAAATGTTTGTGTAATAGGTAGAAGTCCAGCTGTGTGTACGTTTCTACATGTCTGTATTCTTCTTCCGTAATATTATACCTTTCTGTAAGCACATGGTTCCGCGTTTCTGCTGAGACAGCACTTAAGAAATGATGCGTTGATTTCTTTTCCTTGTCGGGATTTCTGTTGGACTCTGGATCGTCTGAATCGCATGTTTGCTCCGTGCAGGATGCTTCCTGTTTCTTGCGCTTGGAACGTAACCGCTTCATTCTCTCCTTGGAACTATCCATATCTTGCATCTGTTCATCTTCAGTTTGATATTGTGTCTTTTTATTCATCCTTGCTCGCGCCTCTGCACGCTCTTCTTCCCTGCTCTCGGCCGTTTGTCCTTCACGTGCTGCCTGCATCCCTGCTCGCGCCTTTGCACGCTCTTCTTCCCTTCTCTCGGCCGTTTGTCCTTCACGTGCTGCCTGCATCCCTGCTCGCGCCTTTGCACGCTCTTCTTCAGTGCTCTGTGCCGTTTGTCTTTGACGCTTTGCTTGCATCCTTGCTCTTGCTTTTGCACCTCTTTCGCCTCTTCAGACTGTCTTTGTCGCCACCTCGCAATATTTTGCGCGTTACGTCTTTTTTTACTCTCCCGTCGCTTAGCCTCTAATTCCTGCATGATCTCTTGTAATGGATGTCTATTCTCTGCGATCTCGATTTCTCCCGAATTTGCCTGCCTGTCTTCTCCTGCTAATAACACCAAATAATTCATTGTTAGTCAAATAGGTTGGATACGTAAGTATCATGTATGTGTGTAGATGTCTAAAACGTATGTGCAGAAGAGATGCTGGGAGAAAGGACCTGATGTTTGTTCTTCTTCTCGTCCCGCATATCTACAAGCGTCTGATTAGCGTTGTCAACCACCCGTTGCGCTTCTTTAGAATTTCCTTGACTGCCATCTCTTTCTCCTGCAAAAAACATCAGTACATATCGTTAGGTAAGGTACCTAATGTGGATGTATTGTTTAATAATACAGAGTTCTTAGAAAGTATTAAGGAAATAATTACCAGATTGTTCATTCTTCTTCTTATCGTTATCCCACAAATCTACCAGCGTCCGCATTTTCTTGTCAGCCATACGCTGTGCTTCTTCCTGCCTCGCCCGCACCTGCTTTCTCTTGTATTTGCGCTTCTTTATTTTGCACTTTTGCTGCTTATTCTCCGACTTATGTTGCTTCTTGTTTTCTGATTTCGGTTGCTTCTTGTCTTTCAACTTCTTTGATGATCTGGTTTTGCTTTTTGTTTTGCTGGCTGTTTTCTTGTTTCGTTTCTTTTCTTTTGGACTCGGTTCAGCGCTCCCCTCTGTGGTTTTCTTTCGCTTGCGAAGAACCTTGTCATGCAAACTTCCTAAGCGCAGTTTGGAATCAGCAATAGTGCTTGCACTGCCAGCCCTAGCTAGCATGGTTTCGTATAATTCCTTTCTCTTGCGTATCATCTCGCCTGGGATCCGAAAAAAGCCATGAGAAGAAACAAAACTCTCAAGTTCATTCTGCTTGTACCACACTGCATCGTCCGGAAACTTTCCCTCGCCTTTGTATTTCGCTGCAAACTTCTGTTGCATGTTGAATACATACTGCTCGTTCAGCTTCTGGAATGTCTCCTGCTGTTGAACAGGCACGAACCCTCTTGCCCCTTCCCCTCGCATGTCGCCATCGCTACTAGGTTCATCAGCTTGATCGCCACACTGAGAACGAACTTCTATATCCTCCAAGTGCTACGTACCAAAAAAACAGTTATGATAAATCGACTAATAATACGTAACAACAAACTGTGAGTCAAACCTGTATCCATTGCAGTCCTTCCTCCTCCAGCAGCTTATTGTCTTCTTCTTCAAGCTGGTTGTCAACCAAACAATGATTAAAATCATCTTTGCCTTCTAACTCCTGTTTTCCTCCACAAAGTCACCGATGCTTCCTGCCTCACCGTCTGAACCTTCGTCACCAGGTCAATCTTCACCCGAACCACCAGACGCTTCGTCCGCAATGAATTGCAAGCGCGACATATTTACTTTATCGAAATGATACTGTTTCACCTATATAAAATACAACGATATTACAACCGCAACAACGAAATAAACAGTTACTCACACCTTAATAAACATTATCAAACACATTCTGACAAGATGATGATTAATCACTATGGAACACAATAATGATCAGTCCTAACTTCACTAACCACCGTCGTCTGATGCCAATCAAAGCTTATACATCGGAAAAGACATTGTCACAGACTTTGATCCAGTTTGATTAGTACAGTACAACAAAACCAGTCTGAATACAATCGGTCTTGCTGTACTATACTAATTGAGTTATCGGTAACTCGACAGTTACATAAATTATTTGATTCTGCTTCACTTAGAGTGCTGTCAGATATCCGCTTACGTAGAGGGTTGTAAATGAAGGAGAATCAAATCATCTTTTTGTATATGTTCTTGCACACACTACTTGTTCCGCTGCTGCATCACTCGATTGAAGACGTCACAAGGTTCCATTCTTAACGCGACACTGCATCTGTGTGGGTTCCAATTGTGAACTAGCTCCTCTACAAGAGCGCAAACACAGTTACAAACCTAAAAACGAGCCTGGATTGAAGACGTCACAGTACAGTACAGTACAATACAGCAATGCCGATGTCAATACCATCGGCATTGCCGCATTATGCTGCTTCAGCAAACTGTAAGGTTATTCTGCAAACTTCCTCCATCTCGAAATGTTTAGCAGATACAACATCCATATAGTAGTTTGCTTCAACATATCGTACTTTACAAAGAACGATATATCCAAGCAAGTGCAGCATCTTTCCAATCGGCGTCAAGGTCACCTACAAAGGCAGAAAATTGTTCTTGCACACCCTACTTGTTCCGCTGCTGGATCACTGGCTTGAAGACGTCACAAGGTTCCATTCTTAACGCGACACTGCAATCTATCAGTACAGTACAGCAAGGCCGATGT
>WBZZ01006507.1:170000-192500 GCA_019918135.1 Paulinella micropora | reverse complement strand
ACACTTATGGAAAATGTATTTGCTAATGTAGGCTTGAAGTATAATCCTAAAAAAGCAATATACTTGGATGCGAGTAAGAATGGTAAAATGTCGTGCCATTTTTCTTACGATAATGGCTTGGTGTTTCAAAACTGCGAAACACAAAAAGAGTTTTGGAAATATGTGGAAGTGGTGATTGAAAAAGATTACCCCGACCTCTGTTTCACATTTGAACGGGCCGACAAGAATATTGAATTGCGGACAAAACTTGATATTTCTGTTTATAACAAAAACAGGGCTTTCCGCACTATCTACTCTCATAAAGATGGTAGTGATCGTGTTTTGCTTCCGTATTCATACACACCAAAAACAAACACGATTATGCTTCAAGATGTAGAAATAGACGATTATTTGATTATGCGACCCGATGACGATACATTTTACAATATTAGAATTCCCGAATATACAACTTTGAAACGATATCAACATATCACATTGGAAGAAATACACGAAATCATACTCAGCAAAAATACCAAATGTGAAAATTGTTGAAAAAAAGCAGAGAATGTTTATTTTAAAAACCATAGGGACCCGAATATGTATCATAAACGGAGAAGAAAATAACAGCGACAATTGCTATGTAGTATGGAGAAGAGACGGATTGTATTTCTACTGCCACGATAGTAATTGCGAGGGTAAAGGTATAAAAATTTACGAACTATCTCCCCGTCGTCCGTAATATCAACACGATTGAAAATTTGCGACGACTTGCCGATGAATGTAATAATTTGGAAAAATTCACAGAGTTGATAGATACTGCTTTGGCTTGGATGAATAAATCATACACATTTGCTAACTTAGCGAAACCAACCATAATTGAAGAATATGTTGATTCCAAAGGTAAGCAGGTGTTCCGCTACAAGACGGAATCAGCAATGGAATCATTCTTTAAAAACAAAGAAAAATACCAACTTATCGAAGGAGGACTGGATAGCACTAGGCAAAAACCCCGCCACATTGAATGTTATTGATTTGTATAAAATGTGGACTACACACCCGAAAAGACGCGAAGTGAATGATGTGATCTTTGATCCCAAAGCATACTTTGATAATGACAAACAAGGGTTTTATAACTTGTTTAAGGGGTTTGAAATTCCAGCGGACACATTAGAAGACGTAAAATCATTCACGGCAGAAGAAGAAAAAAATGAAGCATTCTTTCAACATATCTTAAACCGATGGTGTGGAGGAAGACAAGACATATATAAAAAGGTGCTTGATATGTTTGCGAGCATTTATCAAAAGCCGTGGCAAAAACTACACTTGTCATTAGTTTTGACAAGCACTGAACGAGCAGGAAAGGGTATTATTCTTGAAATATTCAAAGACATAATAGGTGCCGATTATTACTTCCAGCCGTCCGATGTTAAAGAAATATTAGGCGATTTCAATGCGCAACTCGCAAAAGCAATCGTAGTATTTATGGACGAAATTGTATGGGGTGGTGATAAAGAACGAGCGGGAACAATTAAGAAACTTGTATCAGAAAATACACTTACTCTTAAACAAAAATATTTACCAAATCTAACATTAGAAAATATGTTATTTCTAGTCCTTGCTTCAAACGAGGAATGGGTAGTGCCAGCGGGAACCACCGAGCAACGATGGCTAGTTCTTGAAGTTTCTGATGAACTGGCACTCATGAAGCCAGACGAGAAAAGAAAAGTGATCACAGATATTAGATCTATTGATAGGCAACGACTAGCGAAGTTTCTTCTTGAAAGAGACCTCAGCGATTTTAACGACCGCGAAACAATCATTACAAAGGGACTGCGAGAACAAAAAGTGAAATCCCTTTCAAAGTTGAGAAAGTGGTGGTTGGATTGCTTAAACTTGGGATATATTACAAACGAGTTGCCAGAAATTCATTTTGGTAAAGAGGTTTCAAAGAAAGCATTGTATGATACATATAAGCCAATGTAAATGATCCGCACACTTCACAAGTCAGTTTCTGGACCAGTCTTAGAAAACTGATGCCAAATATAGTAGAAAAGAAGAAAACAATGGAGGAAGGTATAAGAATTAGATATGTAGATTTACCAACCTTAGAAGAATGTAAAAAGCAATGGAAGACTATTTATGGTGATAATGAATGGACTTTTGACGACGACAATGATGATGAATAAATAATATAAAACGGATTTTTTTGTGTGCTTATATATAACATGTCATCAACTAAAAGAGATTATCTGAGCCAAATAGAAAAATGGACTCATTTAAGTAGTGATATAAAACTGCAAACAAGCAAATCGCTTAAAACTGATATCGTTGTATTTTATGAAAAATACAGACCCGAACCAAAACCAGAAGGTGATACAGCGGATGCTACCGCCGTAGACGGTAATGTTGAAGTTGTATTGCCTTCTTCTGATATGATGAAAAAATTCTTTGAACCAGAAGAATTTACACCTTTTAAAGAAAGTGATTTGAAGGAGACTGGTATCACCGAAATCAAAACGAATGTGGGAGAAGAATTAGCAAAAAAAGAATTACTAGTTTTAGAAACGAAAGAGGAACCCACACCACCAAAGGAAAAGAAAACACCGATTAAAGCAAAGCGGAATCCGCCCGAGAGCGGGTATAGTTGCTATGAAATAATAACGGCACATTTGAAAGTATCAAAAGAGCCGTTTAACTTCTTGTATATGAAAGTTGAAGACCGCACCATAATGCAGGAGGATATGAAGAAATGGCACGACGGCAGATATGCACACATACCACCAGACCAACGCCCTATTCTTAAATATGGTAAGTTAGATTATAAGACATTTTTCCGCGATGTCTTATCTCAACACGAGGGCAAACTCACGACACTAAAAGATATGTATGACAGGTTTCATGTGTAAGCCGCAGTTAGTGCTATGTCTCTCATAACATCAATATTAAAATATGATGGTTTAAAAGATACATAATCCGCAGATGCCGTTTTATAATATACTTCCAATGTTATTGGAGCATCTGTCGCATATGTTAATAAAACCTCATTAGTCGTATTTCCAGAAATTCGTATTGTTGTATTATTGGTGGTATCCGAAGGGTTTGGACAAGTCATTAACCATATCATTTTCATTTGAACTCCGTATCTTTGAATTAGCCATATACAATCAAAAGACTTATACTCAATGGCGGTTGTATAATTTAGCACTTCGCTGTAAAAGTCATCAACATTTGTTCCGTCCGTTTTATGAAACCAAAACTGAAAAGTTCCTATTCCAGTCGGGGCAGGCAAATTCAAAGACCCGCGAAAAGCAACTTTAATGAAATAACCATATCCTAAATTAGATATTGTTTTGCTACCATAACCGCCCGTGCAAAGAGTAGTGAATGTGGAACTTTCCATCCACGACCTAAGATCAAGACCAACATACGCATTTTGAATGTTTCTTGTTAATGTCGGGGTAGCAGTGATTGCAATAGTTTTAGTATCTATTGACTGCTGTTCCTGTGATCGTCCAAATATATTCATTTTTTAAGACCAAATATATATATATATATATATATCTTATATTATAAGATTGGATATAAAATAATAGAATTTAAATATGAATCATTTAGGCAATCCGTGGGCATATCACTATTACGGCTCTGTGATAATAGACGAGGATTTAGAAGTTGATGGAGTATTATATGGCGATCATATTGAAGCAAACTCAATACAAGCAAAAACGGATGACATAACAATATCCTCGCGAAATAATAACTCTTCTTTGTTGATATCTGATACTGGTTATGTGTCAATTAATAACGAATACGACTTACCAATAGCGGACGGCACGGCGAACCAAATATTAAAAACAGATGGGTTGGGTAATACTTCATTTGCTACATTATCTTCAAGTTATATAAGCGATTTTGAATTGGATAAATTAACGGATGTAGTTATAACGGGCACACCCAATAGCAATCAATTGCTTATTTACAGCACAGGGCAATGGAGAAATACAACATCACCTTATCTGAGATTAGATGGTGCTTTCAATATGACGGGAACATTAAATATGGGAGGGCAAAGCATAACAAATGTCAATCTTGTTGATGGTGTTGATGTTTCTGTTCTTGATACTTCGGTGGTTAAACTAACAGGAAACCAAACAATAACGGGGAATAAGGATTTCGTGGATAAAATATCAACATGGTATGGGAAACCGATAATCGTAGGTAGATCAACAAAAGGAATAGGCACGACTGGTGGATTGGAATTGTATGGTAATTATGGCGACCGAACTGGTGGTGCGCACATGCAAGCAATTACATCAGAAGATAATTATCCTACTTTTTCGTTAGTCAATTTAGGACATGGTAGTGTGGGTATGGCCTTTGATGCTCATATGGACTCTAACGGATGGGAATCTAGTTATGCGACTTCAAGTTTTGCGATCGCGAAAGTTAATGATAAATTTAGATTTTTGTATGGTATTGGGAGCATCATTGGGGATGTTGTTCCATGGGACACTGCTTTGGAAATTGACACAGCAGGTTTATTAACCGCGAAAGCAATAACGGCGAGTGGATTAATAACGGCAAATGCGGGATTAAATATGGGAGGGCAAAGCATAACAAATGTTAATTTAGTTGATGGTGTTGATGTTTCTGTTCTTGATACTTCGGTGGTCAAACTAACAGGAGACCAAACCATAGGAGGAATAAAAACATTTAGCAGTATAATAAATGCTAGTGCAGGGATTGATATGAAAAGCCAAAGCATAACAAATGTAAATTTGGTTGATGGTGTGGATGTTTCGGTCCTTGACACTTCTGTCGTTAAACTAACAGGAGACCAAACCATAGCAGGAAACAAAAAATTTACATCAACTTTAGAAGTAAGTGGTTCGTCCAATCCTACTACTTTTGATGGTATTTGCATAGCCTTTGATACAAAAATAGGAATGATTGCAGCACAAAAAACGGCAACAGCGACTTGGTATCCGATACAAATAACTGGTTCGTATGTTGAGTTATATTCAGGTAATACTTTAATTATAACCGCAACTGGCACTACACTATCTTTGAATAACAACAAAATAACAAACTTAGCCACACCATCAGCAACAACGGACGGAGCAAATAAAAGTTATGTGGATACATTAGACGGGCAAAATGTGAAACTAACAGGAAACCAAACCATAGCAGGAATTAAGACATATAGCAGTGGTGTTGAAATAACGGGAAATTCAATCAATTCAACAACAAAGGGCACATTTATCGTCTTCAATTCTACCAGTAATATCGGGTCAATTGCTAGTTTGGATATGAAAACTGCAACATATTACAACTTTGAAATTTCTGCGAAAAAAATAAGTTTTATTATTGACGGGACGATTGTCGGTTGGGTAAATGCTTCGGGGCTAGATTGTAATAGTAGCAAAATAGCCAACCTTGGAACTCCGACATTAGCAACGGACGGAGCGACAAAAGGGTATGCGGACACATTGGACGGGCAAAAGGTAAAACTAACAACAGACCAAACCATAACAGGAAGCAAAACATTCAACGGCGCGAGCACTACGATAAAATATCTAACTTTAACGAACAATGCCGATTTTAATAATCAAACTATCACTAATGGCGGAAATATAACATATAATGGGGCGAGGATATTAAACCAAAATGGAGGAGATATATTCTTTTCACAGACATCAGGAGATTATCAATATTTATTATTTACTCTAAATACTGCTACAAGTGGAACCGCGAACCAACGAGGTTATGTATCTACGAATGTAGCATCTGATGTAAAAGGGGCGGGACTTTATATTTCAAAACTTTTGGATAATAAAAGTGCTTCGTCTGACATTGTCCGTTTTAACAATGCTGGCGGTATGCGTTTTTATGGAGCCTTAGATATGAACTTACAAACAATATGACAAATGGCGGAACAATAACGGGAACAACAATTACTTCAACCGCGGGTATATCAACGACGACACTAACCGCGAGCGGATTAATAACAGCAGATGGTGGTTGTAAGTTATCTATTCAAAATAAAGTAGATGGAGGAAATGGACAGGGTATATTTCTGTGGGATAAAGACAACTCAGGATGGGGTATTTATATGGCTCAACCGGGGGCTGGTAAATCATTAGGTGGAGGAACAGCGGTGGCAGGCAACGATATTTCAGGCTTTGCTGTAAGATTTAGGAGTGGTAATGCTTCGGCGGATGGTTTTGTGTGGGAAAATTCAGCAGAGCAATTGTTAATGTCATTAAATGGGGCAAACGGAACTTTATGGACGAAAGGATTAATAACGGCTAGTGCTGGTATATCAACAACAACATTGGCAACGAGCGACAAAATAACAACAGCACTAGGCAAACCGATAATCATAGGCAACTCAACGAAAGGAGTGGGAGCGACAGGTGGTTTAGAAATATACGGGACGGCGAGTAATGTCGCAGGGGCACACTACAAGCAATAACAACGGCGGATGCTTATCCAACATTTCAATTATTGAATTGGGCACACGACAATGTCAATTTAAGTTTTGATGCTTATTTTGATGGCACGAACTGGAAATCAAGCCACAGCGGTTCAAACTTTCTAATTCAAAAAGGTGGCAAACTCGCTTTTTATTATAATTCAGGAACAACGGCGGGAAACAATATATCTTACACTGAGGCGATGAACATCAATACGTCGGGAGATTTAAGCATCACAACAGCATCCAGCGGATTTTTAACATTAAGAAAAAGACCAAACAATACGACCAACCCACAAATATTTATGAAAGCAGGACTCATCAGGTTCTGCTGTGGTAATGAATACAGGTGGATTATTACATGCTTGGTCGACTTCATTATCAAATGGTGAAAACAATACAGGTTATGTTTATTTGAATGCGGGAGCAAATACATGGTCTTCTGGTTCAGACAGGAGTAAAATCAGATATTAAAACACTAGACTGTGAGGGATGTTGTGAGAAATTAATGAAAATTAATTGTTGCTCATATTATTGGAAATCAGATGAGAAAAAAGAAAAAAAGAGCCACGGATTTATCGCCGACGAGGTTAAAAAAATATTTCCAGAATTTGTATCTGAAAGTGGAATGAAGGCAGACGACGGAAAAAGCATCCTTGAAGGAGTATCATATATGGAATTTATACCAATACTGGTTAGTACTTTTCAACACATGGCGGAAAAGGTAGTTAATTTAGAAAAAGAAAATAAAAATCTTATGAATATACTACAAGACCAAGCAAACCAATTAGCAGAAATCAGAGTGGCCGTTCTTGATAATGTCAAATAATACAACTAGACTTCACAGACCCCCACCTATTATGGATATGGATGGCGAACTAACTCCAGAATTAAAATCTCGCGTTTTGGATATTGAACTAAAGACAGAAGAGAAAAAAATTGACAATGAAATTGAGAACGAATGGAATTGCTGTATGTCAAATAAGAAAACCGACAGCAGAATGATTACATATTTATTTCAAATGGGTGTCATCGTTGCCATTATAGCCCTTTGTATCGTGAGGTTATCTGAAAAGAACTTACCATGCGAGGTTGCTAATACTTATGTCGGAATCCTAACACTATTAATCGGGATATGCCTTCCTTCTCCAAGTTCTGGGGGTGGCAAGAAGTAAATTAAGATAATAAACTAATTGTTAATATAATGAAGTATTGCCATTCGTGTAAAATCTTCTATCCTCCCATACTTTTTTGTGGGCAAAACAATGGAAATTGTGTAAGGAATGCGATTCGTGTCGCAAAAAAAAGAATATCAATAATGAAATATGTGTTCATATGAATAAACAGAAATATTGTTTGCTGTGTATAATGTCGGAAAAAAAACCAGAATTGATTACTCATACTGAACCATGGATGGAGTGGTTGGATTAAATATCATTACATTCATATATATGTGTCATATACCATCTATTATCACCCGCACACATTAAAGGCAGTGCCTCATCAAAACTACGACACATATTATTTCCGTTATTTATGAAAACACACTTAAACCCAGTATCTACCCCTTGCTTTATACAATAAGCACACGATTCATTCTTTTTTTCTGAGTATCGCGAGTAAAAGTCGCAGGCAGTCCGCGACATAGCAGATAACACAAATAATAATATTAATAACATATACTTAACTCCCGATTTTACCTTCTTCTTTAATTATATTATTATAAATCGCCTCTCGTTGCTTATCTGATAGCGGTAAGCGGTAAAGGATATTTTGAGGTTTTCTAAAAATGTTGGGGTTTCTATTCACTAAGTTCTGAGTGATGCGGATTTGGTCAATTTCCTTTCCTAGCCTTTCCAACTCTTCAAGTTGTTGCTCGTCTTTGCTTTTTTCTTTTTTATTTTCCATCCTATATTATAGTGGATATAAAAAATGCCACATGAAAAACCATTTTTTGCGTATTATAACAAAATTAGACATGAACATAAGTATTTATTGGAAGACGCAGATGCTGATTGGACTGAACAAGTTAATGAAGGTATCAATAATCAAGCCCGCGAGAGGCTTAGAGCGGATAGATTGTTGGATGCTTCAACAAGAGGGGGGGAATACTATGGAGGATTTAAAAGATAAGATTAGTGCGTTGGACAATAAGCAAAGTATTTATGCAAACATGAATTACGATGAACTGAAAGCGCACCTCCAAGATGACGGCGTTGATATGAAAGAATTTGAAAGAAAACACGGAACTGCCCCCATGAACGAACAAATGATCGAAAATTAGCAATGGCTACCGATAAATATGATATAGCGCACATAGAAGACAATATCCAGCAAATGAAGCGTGATATAGCACAATTGGTAAAACAAGAATATAAAGAAGAAGACTTAAAACAATTAACCGATAAGGGCTTAACGTATATGAAAAACAAAGGCAAAGCGGACAAAACTCGCGTAATACGAAGAGAGGATAGAAAGCAAGCGGAGCAGGATTATAAGGAATGGAAAGAAAACCGAGAAGAGTGGGAGAGAAAACACCCAGATGATGCTTTAATAGAAGCACAGATAGGCGACGAACACAAGATGCTTGTGCCACGAATAGGCGATGACCCCCGAAGTGTAGAAAGATTTGTTGATGCTATTATTAGAAGCATTCAAGAGATAATTATGAGTCCCAGACTTAATAGATTACTTAACCTTGCTACAGGTGTTGGGCGATATGGTGTGAGAAGGCTAGCGTGGGGGCAGATATTGAGATTAATTGCCAACAATCCACAACTACGTGTAATGAATGTTGGATTACTTGGAAGAAGAAGAGCAGATGCTCTCAATACCTTTTTGCTGGCACTAGCAAGAAATGAAGTGCCAGAGGGTTTGCCTCCGCCTAATCCTCGTTTAATCGCAAGCGGACAGCAAAGAATAGGTGATTATGTATTAAGAGAATATGCGAGCAGATTAGCCACTGGAATAATGTCTTTAAATGCGTGGGGCGCATTTAAAACAGGCGTAGAGACTATGACGGTTCTCTGTCTTGGAAAAGCACTTAAAGAAATATATAGAACATGGTCTGCTCAACCAGATGCTCTCATTAAGTTGGAAGAAGAACGAATTCATACCGAGGGAAGTAATTATAATGGCGGGGGCACACGAGTGGAAAGCCGTCTTCAATTAGAGAACTCGTGGCAAATTTCCTTACATTCTACCAGCAGATGCTTTGGACTTAGTTGCTTTTGAACATGATTTATTGTATGCGTCTGGCGACAAGAATGTCCAAGACTTTGCCGATAAACGATACTTTGACAGAATTACCAATATGAGTGATTATCTAACGAGTAATGGATTGGCTACGGCCGAAGTTGCCAAGAGTATTTTTGACAATTACAACTCAATGTTTTCAAAAGCGGATATATCTAGAATGGCCTTAGAAGCACAGGGGAGGGCACGCGGTGGAGTGTATTTTGGGATGCAATGAAGTTTTGGAAAACTATCAAAACCACTCCTCCAGATGCGAAGTATAACGGATTTATAGGCGATGTAGATAAAGCATTGATGTCCATGATTGGTATCATGAAGAATGTGGGCAGTTTTGACAAGGATGCAACATTTAAAGTAAATAAAGTAGTAAATCCTGCTACATTTAATAAACAATATGCGGAACTCGTTGATGTTTTTAATAAAATGGTTAAATCGCAAGAAACAGCCGATGGTGTGAAAGGATATTCTCTTATCGCACCAGCAAATGAAACTACAATTAATAATTTTATAGAAAAAATAAATACACAGAGCATAAAAGATATTCACCAAATATAGAAAAAGATATAAATCTTAGCGTTGAAGTCCCGATCGCATACTCAGACAACATGGTAGTAGCAGATACTATTGGACTGGGCAATAACTTGCTCATACTTGAGGATAAAGGCGCCCAAACGAGGCACTTAAAGGGATTTGTTCAATCGTTGAAAGAGAAAACTGGAAAGAAAATTAAACTTTCCAATTATGACGATCCAAAAGTTGGATGGGACGAGGCCATCAAACAAGCACTAAATCAAGGTGCTAGTATGTCAGATGTAGCAGATGCAGATGATAATGCGGGGTAAATTAACTCAAGACCAAATGAAGCAATTGGAAGAGTTAGAGTTAAAAGATAGTCAAGTTGAAAAAACTAATCCACCGCAAGCAACACCAGCACCACAAAACATGCCACCACAAAACATGCCACCACAAACTCAACCAACACCTGAACCAAAACCAATACCAACGCCACAGACAACAGCATTTGTAGAGGAACCTATTCAACCGCCACAGAATGATTTAAAAGAAGACCCACATAACACGACAACTAATGACCAAATGGTTGATAGCATGAGAAGCATCGATAAATTGGTTGATAAGATTATGGGAAAATCTCCCGCCGATGAAAGAGAAGATTTAATGGCACTTATTCGTTTTCTAATGCCAAGTGACCAAAATGGAGGTATCGGCACTTCGCAAACAAACACACTTATTAAAGGCAACGAACAAAGACGCGATCGTGTGCTAGAGACCAAGAATGATTTTGAATCACTAGACAACACACTTTATGGCAACACAAATAATCACTTTATGTTGAATAAATACAATAGAGCAGTGATTCAGACCAGAATGAATGAAAAAAGAGAGTTTCCAAAAATGAAACGAAAACTAACTAGAAACTTTCCTGCCGAAATCCTGCGACAAGTTCAAACTCGTCCAGAAAGAAAGGATTTTAAACCGCTCGTCAATCCTCCAAGTAATTACGCTTTTGGTAGTCCTTACTCTCCTTATTTCTATAATTATGCTTCACCACCCCAACCATTTGGTGCTGAATATGATAATTATAAATACAATCCAAACTATTTTCAAAACCTATAATATAGTGAGACATGCCTAAATCTATACATAAAGGATTAATAGCAAACAAGTTGCCACGAAAAACACTTTTGAAGCAGAATCTGGAGAAAACCAACATAGAAAAAGCACACGAGGAATTTACTATTGACAGGCCAGTAATAACAGAGTTAGATAGCAAAAAACCGCCCAAATTTAAGAATGACTTGGAAATACAACCAATTAAAACACAAAGGGATGGTGTTGAATTGCTCCCTATTCAAAAAGAAGGAATATTGCCAGCAATGGGGACTATGGTTATATGTGCAAGCACTGGTGGAGGCAAATCAGTTATGATTTGTAATCTACTCGCCAAAAAGAACATGTTGAAAGGGTTTTATGATAGAATAGTCGTCTTTTGCTTAAGTCCGTGCCCGATTTTGGAGGACACTCTCAAGTTAAAAAAAGAAGACATAATCAAAGAAGATAAGCCCGAGTTAATGAGAGACATATTAACTAAACAAAAAGAACTGATTAAGACGAAAGGTTTTAAGAAAGCACCAAAAATATTATTGTTATTAGATGACATAGCACAGAGTAAAACTTTTCTCAAATCAGAAGTGCTTACCGAGTTGTTTTTCGCTTCAACACATGCTAAAGTGTCAGTCTGGGTAGCAACTCAGAGTTATACACAACTCCCACGAAGAATAAGAATTAATTGTCATTGGATGATTATTTTTAATGGAGTAAGGAGAAGCGAACTTGACAGATTGGCAGATGAATATGAAAGTCCTTTTCTCACTAAAAAGGAATTTTACAATATGGTTAAATATGCTACGGCAGAACCTTATTCGTTTCTAGCAATTAACAACACGGCTAGTGATAGAACAACCCAGTTTAGAAAGAATTTTTCTACCATATTACGGCTTAATAAGGATAGAGATATGACGAACTTGTAAAATTAAATTAAATGTTTTTTTTACCATAATATATGACATGACGGAATCAACTAAATTATACAAAACTTGCTATCATCAGGCAATCGCACTTTGGCATAAACAAAATGCACAAGGAAAATTCGTAACCATTCGTAAAGGATCGCCCGAATACTTAGCAGTAAGGAAGATAGAAGAGGATATTAAGAGTGGTAAGATTAAGTGTCAATTAAAGCCAAAAGTAAGCAAAGTAAGTAAGAAAAACGAACAACCTATTGCCAGCGGGCAACCAGACCAAGTGCCAGACGAAGCATTGAAACGAAAGGCGCCAGACATAGCATCAGCAAATAATTCATCTCCCGAACCAAACGCAAAACCTGTTGAAATGTCTCCAGCGCCTAAGGTTGAACAATCCCTACCAAAATCTGTTAATCCCACTCCTGTTTCTGTGCCAAAACAAACTACCACAACACCAGCAAGCAAGATAGAAGCAATAGAAGATGCTTCTAAGGAAACTCCACCACCAAACAAAGAAGTTGCTCAAACTAATGACATTGACGTAAATCAAGCCATAGCGGATTTAAAGAAAATGAAAGAGGAAAGAATTACACACAAGAATTTACAAATTATGAAAAAAATAATTAATGCTAATTGATAAAATAATTATTATTTTATATAATGATTAAAAACACACATGCCTCCAATAGATTGTCTAACGAGTTTATCAATAAACTCAACGAAGGAAACAGGCCCGCGAGTGATGGGTTTCAACTAAATCAATTTGAATTGTGGAGTAGTCATGGTGCCCCATTAGTTAATCAACCATTGACCGAATTTGGCGACCTTGTCTCACATGAGAAGAGCACTATTCAAAACACATTAACAGACATTTCTAATAACAAAGAAAATGCGGATGTTGTTGATTTGGACACTGCTGTTAGCAGTTTGGCTTATTTAAAGAAAGCGGTTCAAAATGCTGAGGCAAGAGAGTTTCAATTGACTTCACCACAAGATACAAGACTTGACAATATACAAAATTCAGTTGATATTATTAGACAATCCGTTTCAAGTGAATAATTAATTATTTTTAAATTCTATTATTATTTTTTTATTATAGGAACATTGCGAATTTTACTATCCTACAACCACACACAAGATGGAAGGAAAGGATTCTAAAAATACTGAGGAGTTGATGACCCTCAACAACCTCAGATATGAGTTGCCAGCAAATCTAGCACTCACTGAACAGGGAAGTATCTTTAAGAAGAACTTCTCTGACCAGCAAACTTACACCAGTTCGTCGGGAACTGAAATGATTTTCACACTACAGGCAAGCACTGATTTTGTTTATGGAAAGAATTGCTATTTAACATTTGATGTCAAGGCCGACGGGTTGGTTACGACCGCAGGGAATAACTGCGCGATTGGTTTTCAAAACACTCCCGCGACTGCATTTTTGAAAGATTTTTGCTGGAAAGTAAGGACGGTAGCGAACTTGAACGAATTGAAGATTTGAATAAACTGGTGCGAAATACTCTCCCGTGGCATTATCCTTTTGATTATCGCCGACAGGCACAAAGAGAATGTTGAAGTTAATGCTAATATTACCGATACTTCGGTTACTGATTTTGCTATTAATACTCCTACAGTCGTTGGCACTGGTCAATACTTAAAAGTTTGTATTCCTCTCCATTACTTTTCGGGGGTGTTTAATGAAGAAACTCTCATTCCTCCCTCTCTCATTAGTGGTATGAGGCTTCGTTTGACATTTGCACCACCTCAGGAAGCATTTGCCATTATCGGAAGCACTGATGGTAAGGTTTCTACTGGGTTTGATGGTTCTGCTTTGACTTACACCGTATCAAATCCAGTTGTAATGTTGGAGACATTCTCTCTTGCTCCCGCCGTCCAGAGAAATATTATGGAACAGATGGGAAGCAAGGATGGGCTTCCATACACTTATGAAACATATTACAATCAAAAGGCTAATCCGGGCACTTCCGATGATTTCAATCTTCAAGTGAATATGGCCGTTGCTCGCGCTCAGTGCTTGTATATCGTAACTCAAAATGTGCTCGCTGACAATGCTGGTATTGATAACCTTGGAACTGCTCAAATGAATATAGCAGTATCAGTGTCGTATTGGTGATTGGTATGCTCCACAACAAAAGATGGAACTTGGAGGAAGCACCGATACTCTGGCCGCCGTTCAACGAGGATGTGCGGAATTGTATATTAACAATCTTCAAGCGACTATGGGCATTCGCGATGCTTACATGTCTTCATCTGTTTCTCTTGAAAACTTTCGCAACTATTATTCTACTTCAGATAAAACAGGACTTACATCTAACTCAGGATTTGCTACCATTATCCAGACACTCAATCAATCGCCACACATTGGAGCATCTGGTCTTGCGGTTAATAACTCACGAACTGCGGAAGTCACTCTTCGTTATGCGGCCGATTATAA
Organism: Paulinella micropora; assembly: GCA_019918135.1. Classification (NCBI taxonomy): domain Eukaryota; phylum Cercozoa; class Imbricatea; order Euglyphida; family Paulinellidae; genus Paulinella; species Paulinella micropora. The sequence continues at coordinate 177,796 of WBZZ01006507.1, read as the reverse complement.
CACAGATCGCGCCATCACCGCTTGGTTGAAATATGTTAAAGTCGCGTCTATCTATCCCAGTAGATGTGTCGTAAAACTATAAAAAATTAAAAATTAGAATAATATATTTTATAATATATAGCAATGTCCTTTACAATAAGCAATCTTGAAGATGAAAAGCTCACCCGCAAAAATTTCCTCCTTCGTGTCTCCTCAAGCGACAAAACAGAATCAAAATCCGCTTCTACTCACAATGGCCGTTTCGTTGTTGATTTACCAGCAACTGGTCGTAATATTGATATAATCAGTGCTTATGTCGTAAAGAGTATCTCTATTCCAAATGTTTTTCCAAACATACCGAGTTATGCCAACACTCTCACATTGATTAAAACAACGGGATCTGCTACAAAAACGGCATTCGTAACAGAAAATCAATACACCATTGATACATTTATTACCGCTCTTCAAACTGCGATTAATTCAGCAATTGCCCCCGACTCCGTAGTTATAACTTTGAACTCCGTTAATAAATTGAATTTCGCATTCACTGGTGATACGTATGCTTTTGATTACGATAATAGCACGATTAGAGACAAGATAGGACTGACTGCCGATATTTCGGCCGCGGCGAGTAGCACTATGCAATCTATCGTGAATTTAATCGGTGAAACGGCCGTTTATGTTCATAGTCGTGCATTAAATCAGTCTGGTTTAGTTGAAGCAAATGGTAATTTCTCTGTCGTTGGTAAATGCAATCTAGATAAACCCTATGGAGTCCAAGCCTATTTTGAATCGTCAAACGATGTTGCAGATTACGTCCCATTCAATACCACCAAGAGCTTAAGGTCTATTGATATCGTTATTAGAAATGCTGGCGGGGAAGTTTTGGAGGTTCCTTTGAACTTTGAGGTTAGTATTCTTCTCAAGGCGTATCATGCGTAATAAAAAAGAAAAACTATAAAATATAATGACTTTTATACAAAATTTAGATATACTATTTACATTGATACAAAATATTAACTCACGAAGACGACAACATAAAGAACAAATCCCCTGCGGTGTCAATATTGACCAGTTTTACAAATATTTGAAGACAAATCACGCACAACTAACAGAAGAATTAATCAAGGATAAGGACTTTGAATATATAAAAAAAATGTCAATAGAGATAGAAAAAAAATTGATAAATAAGCATAAATAAAAGTATTCTTTTTTGTTTAAATCTGGTCTTCAATCCAGTTTAATGAAGCGTAAATACTCGCCGTTCCACCGCTTGTGTTTTGTGAGGATATGGTAAATGTCTTACTTGGTCCTATCTTGATATTATATTGAGACAAATCAATGTATATTGATGAACCACCAGACAACACATATGTAAATATCACACTTCCGCCCGTTCTTGTAGTTCCTGCCGTATCTACTTCGGCCAATGATGTGGCAGTATCGTAATTTGAATAAGAAGGCGACCCCCCTAATGTAGTATTAAGAATAATTCTCGTGATACATGTTTTAGTGTCTGAATTGCTGGTGCATAAATTCTCAAAGTAGATTATGTTGTAATTCGTTTTGCTATTGAATGTGGCACGATTTCTAATAGTAAATATAGCATTTTCAGTTGCTCCTATAGTTTTAACATTGTCATACGAATTAGTTATAGCAATAGTCCGATCAATATTCCCTTCAACTGCCAAAAACATGCTGGCAGTTTTCATTACAACGGATCCAAGACTTGACGAATATGCCTTCGCATAAATCGCAAACGCCGCCTGATCCAATGATGGAGTGGTAGCAGTGCTCGCGTATTTAATCGCATGAATTACTTCCAGTTCGCGGGTTTTCTATTTTGAATGTAATTTGACCGCTACCCAGATATTGAACAACTATTTCAAACACATTCAATTTGGTAAAATCAATCGCGGGGAAGTTTCCCGTATTATTACATTTATCAACATTCCAAGCATATTGACTGACCACATTTTCTACACCTCCCGCCGTTCTTACGACGGACATTCCCAAACTTGATTGTCTAAAACATAAATTGTCTGCTGGTGTGCCTATGCCAATATCGCAATTGAAACTATCTGCAGCGATAGATGACGGAAACAATGCGGAAAACCTAGCAACTAAGCCCATGCCACTTCTATATTTGGCTCGTTCAATAGTCGTAATCTGTGCCGTTGAATTACCTAAGGCGGATGTCGTTAAAACCGCCATTGAATTAGCAGACGATACCACCCCGCCATTAGTCTCCGTTTTGTCAAAGAAACGTGTATTTATGCCATATGTGAATACATTTTGTAATACTGGCGACAAAGTGGCCGTTCTCAATTCTCCGAAGGCGGTTGTTGGTAAAGCATCTTTAATACTATCAATAGATAAAGAAGAAGATGATGATGTAGTTGATGAAGATGGTGTATTCGTGCTTTGACCAAAAAGCTTCATTTTATATTTTATATTATATAAAATATGCCAATAATAATACATGATTTGCCAAGTGATATAGTTGGACACATAAGAACATTTGTTTATTCAGAAATGTCCCAGCAGAATTATAGAAAAGAATTTTGCAATATATGCAGTTTGTCTCGCACATTCCAATCACATCCTCCTATTATAGCAGTTGATATTGATAATGTAGATGGTGTTCAGTTTTTCACAATCTGTTCCATTAATTGCTACAGACGAGAGTAATAATAACCGCCTTTAATCGTTGTTAAGTATTAATCTTTTTGAACTTTTTGTTTATTTCTTGTGCTTCTCCTTAATGGTGCTTTTACTTCCTCTGTCGCGGTTTCTTCTTGTGGCACTTCTTTCTTCTCTTTGATAAACTTATTAACAATAACGGCTCCAATCTTGCTTAATTGTCTTAGTTTAATATTTGTTATTATTCCCCCGTGGTCGTTGTAAATCTGTTCGAGCAATTTATACTTATCCTCTCTACTCGCCCTTTTCCCTAATGATTGGTATTTGCTTTCTTCTTCTCCGTTTTCACTTTCAGTTTCATTAGTATTATTTAAATTCAGACATAAATCTATTTTCTTCTTAATTCATCTAATTCTGTTTTAATTCCTTCTGCCTTAATTTCTTCAGGGTCGGCCACATTAACCCATGAATAACTAAATGAAGTCAACATATCACCATGACCAAGAACATTTGAAACCCATGTATTAAAATTCTCTATTTTCGGGTTGGCAAAATTACTATACGACAAACTCGCATAAAGTTTCCGCAACATACTGCTTTTCTGCGTGTATTCCGATAGCCAAGGAAAGATTTTGATAATCCTTTTGTTTAGTTCATTGTTTTTTTGTTTATCAAGCACGCCTTCTTTGTTGATGATAACTGCTTTTTTCTTTTTGAAGTGGTTCCTTATTGAATTTACTTGTTCAATTACGAATTCAGGAGTAAAAAGGACGACAGGTCTCTCAGTCCAATTTTTTTCTTGTCCTTCTCTCTTTTTTGCTAAATTATTTACCCTCAACCAACTTGGTTTATTTGGTATCAACTCGTATGTGTTTTTATCAAATATTTCCACGGGCCTCGCTCCAATTGCTATCATCAAAGCAAGTAGTTTAAGATAAGGGTCATTACTTAATATCATATCGTTCATTTTAGCCATTACATCACGAACATCAATCTGTATTTTTTGTTCATTTTTTGCTTTGACATCTTTCTTATATCCTTCTACAATATCAATCCGCTCGTCTTCATTTAGATTAAAATACTTATCCAGTTTGCTCATTTCATATACCTTTTCACTTTGATAAGGTTCTATTGCTTTTTTTCTTACCTCAGAAAGTCTTTGTCTTCTGCTGTTCAAATTGGGATACACGATAGCATATTTCGGGTATATGGCTTTTAGTGCCTCAAGTGCCTCTTCATCACTCGTTGGTGTGCTAAATAGCGATATAATAGCATTATGAAAGGCGATACTTGGTTTCAACTCACTATCGTAGTAGTTGGACACAACATCATAAATTTTATTTTCTGTAGTAGCAACTCTTAACTGCCTAACAAATTTTCTATCGTCTTCGCTCCACATCCTCAGTGTATATTAGACAAGTCCTATATTATTTTAATTATTTTAATTATTTTAAATTATAAATAGCCATTACCCCCGATATGTCTCTAAATGTTGTTAAAAACCACTCGGCCAGTTGTTGTCAATAGTAGCAGTGTGAGAGGAAATATTTTTGTTTGTATTAATGAAGGCCAAATTGACCGAGGCCGACCCCCCCCCCCCCGCCCGAAATTTTTGGAAGTGTATAGTATAGAGTATCCCGACACCTCGGAAAATTTACTCAGGATTAATAAAACCTTGGACAGGTTGGACAAGTTAAAATTTAGTTAATAGAAAGAAGAATAATATAATAAATATTGAAATTTAATAACGAAAAAGTGTCCAACCCTTAAGGGGGATACACGGACACGGCCAACCATGGGGTTGGACACATATAAATAAGATTATTTCCGTTCCCCTGCTCTTATATTCAACCATTGAATTATGTATTAAGGGGGAACTATATATTATGTATAAGGGGGAACTATATCTAAAAACAACAATGCCAACCGCGTCCGAACAATACGCAAACAAACAAAAGTATATATCGCAAAAATATGGAGATAGTTTCGCATTTTTGAGAATGCAAAGATACAGAAGAGAATATTACGAGAAGGATAAAGATAAGATAAGGGAATATCAAAAAAAGTATAAAGAAAAGAAGAAAGAAGAATTACAACAAAAAAAGAAGCATTATAGACTAGAAAATAAGGACAAGATAAAGGAATACAATAAAGCATACCATGAAGGGGAAAAGAATATGTTATTGGATATATACCAGAAGGCTAGTCTTGACAGACGAAAACAATACAAGGCAAAATATCAAAAGAAATACAATGAGCAACTAAAAATTCTTAAACTTGAATACGAGAAAAAATATGGAGAAAAAGCAGATAAGAATATGGATAGATGGACTAGTTATTTTAACGAAAATAAAAAGCCTATCTCCGTGTGACCATATTAGCAAAACTCTTTTTTTTCCCCTTACTCGTGTGGCTATCGCCCCCTCCCCCACGAACTTCGTTCGTTGCCCCCCTCCCCCATTCAACTTTTAAGATCACTCCAATTTTGACCATATCAGCAAAAAAAATGGACCAATATCGGCAACACCAGACACCTAGGGGCTCAGGACAAAAAGCCCCGTGTGGCTTTTTTACATGGACAACTTTTCGTTTTTTGTGTAAAGTAGTCCAGAGTGTGCGAAATAAGAGAGATTTTAATGAAATTGTTGTTTTGAACTTAGAGAGGAAATTATGAATAACGGCTGTAAGGGCGGTTTCTGTAGAGAAACCACACTGAAAAAGTGTCCTGAAGTGGCCCCCTATACTACATGATCATTTATGTGTTGCGGACCTGTCCATTTGTATATTAAATACAAGCACAGAAAAGACGAAAAACACACCTATGTTTTACAAAAACACACCTATGTTTTACAAAAACACACATTTCTTTAACAACTAATTCAACAAACAAAGCACACTAAGAGAGATTTAGACGAAATAACAACAAAATCATATTTTTATTTCATAAAAATATATATTAAACTTCGTTTAAATACGATTTTGTTGTTATTTCGTCTAAATCTCTCTTAGTGTGCTTTGTTTGTTGAATTAGTTGTTAAAGAAATGTGTGTTTTTGTAAAACATAGGTGTGTTTTTGTAAAACATAGGTGTGTTTTTCGTCTTTTCTGTGCTTGTATTTTATATACGAATGGACAGGTCCGCAACACATAAATGAATATATATATATATATATATATATATATATATATATATGTGTATGTATGTATTTTGTTTCCGGAATATTAAATTAATTTAATGAAAAATACTTTGACATTAATACAGATATAAACTACTGTGTTATTAGACGATAGTGTTATTAGAGATTGTTATTGTTTTAATTAATTATAGTAAACTTGATATAATTTAAAATTTAATTAAACTATTTTGTTTTATTACTGTTAATATTAATTTACACAAACTATATAAATTTAATGAAATAATTGTAATATTGATTTCAAATTAATCATATATTAGAATATATACTGTTTTTAGATATTGTAATTGCTTGAATCAATAAATCTAAATTGAAATTTACTTATACTATTTTGTTTCCACAATATTAAATTAATTGAATGAAAAACATTTTGATATTAATATATAAAACTATGTTTTTAGTAGTGTTGTTCAAGATTGTCATTGTTTTAATTGATCATAGTAAACTTGATATAAATTGAAACTTTATTAGATGATTCTGTTTCAGTAATATGAATATTAACACAAACCATACAGATTTGTTATAACAATTTTGATATTGATTCCAAATTATTAATATTTTAGAATATTTAGTGTTTTTAAACACTGTAATTGCTGGAATCGATAAATCTAAATTAAAATTGACTTATACTATTTTGTTTCTGGAATATTAATACAAACTGCAAAGCGAACTACTTAAGTGATTAACTATCACTAGCTATTTATAGTATGAAACTACTAGAGTACATATGAACACTATTTTCGGAACGTTATTATAATGTAATAAAAAATTTAATCAATTTAATATTATCTACTTCATAACTAATTCCATTTCATTATATTGATTTTCTTAATCTGCTTGATGAATGTATCAGCGACTATTTTAAAAACTATTCACTGTTTGTTCTGTCGTGTAGCTTTGCCCTTCCCAGAACTTAGTACTTTCGGAGGCTCCTTCTCCTTGTACACAAACTCGCCTTCCATTCTCTTGCTTTGCTTAGATTGCGCTAAGAGCGTAATATCAACAACTACTTGAAACCCTTTGTTCATGATATCCAAATACTCTCTGATCCATGCTTTTACAAAGTAGTCAGCAACATTTTCCATGTTGAACCTGCATTCACCAATCCATCATTACATTATTCTGTGTGGTAATATGTATGTATATATGTATGTATGTATGTATGTATGTACGTATGTATGTATGTACCTATGTATGTATGTGTATGTATGTATGTATATATGTATGTATATATATATATATATATATATATATTTATATATGTACGTATGTATGTATCTATGTATATATATATATGTATGTGTGTAAGTGTGTATGTATACATGTATATATATGCATGTATGTAGAGAGAGAAAGAGAGAGAGAGAGAGAGACAGAGAGAAATAGAGTGAGGGGGGGGGGGGGGGGGTTAGCCCCCCCCCCCCCCCCCCATTCACTTTAGTGTGTGTGTGAGAGAGAAAGAGAAAGAGAGTGGTAACATCTGTGTATATATGTATGTATATGTGCATATGTGTGTGTATGTATATATGTATGTGCGTATGTATGTATGTATATATATGCATGTATGTAGAGAGAGAAAGAGAGAGAGAGAGAGAGAGAGAAATAGAGTGAGGGGGGGGGGGGGGGATATATATATGTAAGTGTGTAAGTGTGTATGTATACATGTATATATATGCATGTATGTAGAGAGAGAAAGAGAGAGAGAAAGAGAGACAGAGAGAAATAGAGTGAGGGTGGGGGGGGGGGGGTTAGCCCCCCCCCCCCCCCATTCACTTTAGTGTGTGTCTGAGAGAGAGAGAGAGAGAGAGAGAGAGAGAGAGAGAGAGAGAGAGTGGTAACATCTGTGTATATATGTATGTATATGTGCATATGTGTGTGTATGTATATATGTATGTGCGTATGTATGTATGTATATATGCATGTATGTAGAGAGAGAAAGAGAGAGAGAGAGAGAGAGAGACACACACAGAGAGAAATAGAG
>WBZZ01006507.1:142500-165000 GCA_019918135.1 Paulinella micropora | reverse complement strand
GAGAGAGAGAGAGAGAGAAAGAGAGTGGTAACATCTGTGTATATATGTATGTATATGTGCATATGTGTGTGTATGTATATATGTATGTGCGTATGTATGTATGTATATATATGCATGTATGTAGAGAGAGAAAGAGAGAGAGAGAGAGAGAGAGAGAGAGAGAGAGAAAGAGAGAGAGAGAGAGAGAGACAGAGAGAAATAGAGTGAGGCGAGGGGGGGATATATATATGTATGTGTGTAAGTGTGTATGTATATATATGTGTATGTGTGTAAGTGTGTATGTATACATGTATATATATGCATTTATGTAGAGAGAGAAAGAGAGAGAGAGAGAGAGAGAGAGACAGAGAGAAATAGAGTGAGGGTGGGGGGGGGGGGGGGTTAGCCCCCCCCCCCCCCCCCATTCACTTTAGTGTGTGTGTGTGTGTGAGAGAGAGAGAGAGAGAGAGTGGTAACATCTGTGTATATATGTATGTATATGTGCATATGTGTGTGTATGTATATATGTATGTGCGTGTGTATGTATGTATATATATGCATGTATGTAGAGAGAGAAAGAGAGAGAGAGAGACACAGAGAGAAATAGAGTGAGGGGGGGGGGGGGGGGCGTTACCTCCCCCCCCATTCACTTTAGTGTGTGTGTGTGTGAGAGAGAGAGATAAAGAGAGTGGTGACATCTGTGTATATATGTATGTATATGTGCATATGTGTGTGTATGCATATATGTATGTGCGTGTGTATAAATGTATGTAAGTATGTAAGTATGTACGTATGTATGTATTGTATGTAAGTATGTACGTATGTATGCACGAACGTATGTACGTATGTCTGTATGTATGTATGTATATGACATGTATATATATATGTATGTATGGCTGTGTATGTATGAGAGAGCGAAAGAAAGAGAGACCCAGAGAGAGAGAGAGAGAGAGAGAGAGAGAGAGAGAGAAACCTTAGTGTGGTAATATGTAGAGAAACTTTAGTGTGGTAATATGTAGAGAAACTTTAGTGTGGTAATATGTGTTACGTATGTACGTATGTATGTATGTATGTTTGTATGTATGTATGTATGTATGTACGTACACATGTATGTACGTATTTATGTATGTACGTAAATACTTTGTATGTATGGTATGTATGTATGTATGTATGTATGTATGTACGTATGTACACATGTATGTACGTATTTATGTATGTAAATACTTTGTATGTATGGTATGTATGTATGTATGTATGTATATAACAGATATAGAGGAGAGAGAGAGAGAGAGAGAGAGAGAGAAAGAGGAGAGAGAGAGAAAGAGAGAGAGAGAGAGAGAGAGAGAGAGAGAGAGAGAGAGAGAGGAGAAAGAGGACAGAGCAGAGAGAGAGACAGACTTCTCTGCCACTGCGTTGTCATAACCTTCCTTTAGCAAACGCCCTCTTTGGGCCTCAATCTAAAACACCAAACAAAAATTCTTGTGCAACACACGAAATGAAAGTTACCTCTTGTTGGTGTTGTCGTTTGACTGCGTCTTCCACAGCCGTATTTATTGCAGTCTGCAAAGACTTCCGTACGATGTCTTCGAAAACAGGACCCACCACGGTTTGCAGTTTATTCGCCAACGAAGACAAGTACTTGTCTACGACCTCTTGCGACGACCCCTCCGATACACTGTGCACAACCGCCTTATCCATGATTTTGGGAATCTCTGTTTCCATGACTTTGCCCAACATCGGCGATATTTCTCGGTGAAATCTGTGGTTCACATTCTGTACATCCTGGTCGAGTTTTAAGACTTTTTGGGACAAAAAATATGATGTGTGTAAGTGTGTATGTATACATGTATATATATGCATGTATGTAGAGAGAGAAAGAGAGAGAGACAGAGAGAAATGGAGTGACGGGGGGGGGGGTTAGCCCCCCCCCCCCCCCCCATTCACTTTAGTGTGTGTGTGTGTGAGAGAGAGAGAGAGAGAGAGAGAAAGAGTAACATCTGTGTATATATGTATGTATATGTGCATATGTGTGTGTATGTATATATGTATGTGCGTATGTATGTATGTATATATATGCATGTATGTAGAGAGAGAGAGAGAGAGACCCAGAGAGAGAGAGAAAGAGACAGAGAGAAATAGAGTGAGGGGGGGGGGGGGGGGCGTCCGTGACTTGAATGTCCACACTGGCTGCTGAGCCAGATGCTGAGAAAGTGGCTGTGCTCCTGAAAAATTCAAGCTCTTCTACACTCAAGACAGTACTTCGAGCTATGTATGCCAAGATAGAACGAGCCAGGGTATCTACAACTGATGTGGTGGATAAGCTACGAGCGCATCGAGCCAAAAATATCATCGGGAGAGGAGAACCAGCTGACTGATGGAAAGTTGACTGCCCTGAAACATCCACTACTATCTATGGCAAAAACAGCAAAGAAGAAGAGCTGATGTAGAGGAAAGCATCACTGCATAGCAAGGTGCAAACAGCTGGGCAAAGCGGAGTCGCTATTGTTGCATTGCTTGCACAAGAAAAAAAGGAAAAGAAGAAGAAAAACTTAAAAAGCTTGCAGAAAAACTGACACAGGAGCTGGAGATGATCAAACCGGAAGGCAAGATGATGAGGTAAAAGGTTATATTTACATGTCATAAAATGTAAATTATTATCATAAATATAAATTTTTCATTTGCTGCTACTTTGTAAGAGACAAGGTCAAGCTTTTTTCAAAGCACTCAAACTGAAGGGTGATCATTCTGAATGGTCTTCAGAGATGCTCGCTGTGCAATTAGACGCGGAGGAAGGAAAGAAGCTTTGTCAAGATGCATTTACGTGTAAAAGAGAGGAACGTCAAGGAAAATATCTGATGATCTCATGCAAGGTATGCGATCTCTCTCTCTCTCTCTCTCTCTCTTCCTCCCTCCCTCTCTCTCTCTCTCTCTCAGACTCTCTCTCTCTCTCTCTCTCTCTCTCTCTCTGCATATACTATGTAATTATGCAGGAGAGCGAGAAGCTCCTGAAGCGATGTGGGACTTCAGCAAGATCATCCACAAAGAAGGAAAGTGCTCGGGTGCAGTTCATGGAAGTTGTGGAGGCAGTGGAGAGCGACGAGGAGCGAGATGGTGCGTCTGCTAACAAACGAAGAAGTATAACACAGAAAGGCAAGCCACGCCTCAAGAAGATCTCGCATCCTGGGATCCGCAAGGTGCTCAAGCCCCTTTTTATTGCAAGCGGAGCGATTTCATTTCCTCCATCTCTGCTTTCGGCAGCTTCTGCTTCGTCTTCATCGTACGTGGCTGGCAGCAAGCGTGAAGTCATTAACGTAGACTCAAACTCAAAAGAGCTCGAGACACCCATGAAAAAGCAACGCACCCAAGAGAAACTTGCAGTCTATACAAAAATGAAGAAGGAAGCAAAGATATCAACAAATATGGAACCAACCGATACCCAAGCTACGTGGGCCTGCAGCATCTGTACTTACGACGATAACCCAGATGATTTCCTGGCTTGCACTATATGTGGATCAACTCGCGCCACTGCTTCTTTAGAGCAAGATTGTGTCACATCATCTCATGGACCAGATGCTATGTTATTTCAATCTGGTTCTGAGTCTGCGTCTGCTAGCGCTGACTTGCCGCTCGCTGCTCCCTTGGCGATTGCAGGAGCTCTATCTGGTACTACTACCCCCAACTCGTTCACTTCTGGTAAGTATGACTCGGATCTGAAGTTGGGAGATAGACAAATTGCATTGGAAAAGCTTCGTACCCTGACTAAACCACCAGGCCAAGCTGCAGCAGCAGCCGATTCCGACGAGGAGCTGGATATGTTTGATGAATATTACAGCGGGGTATGCACTAGTGATGAGGAAAGTGACGACTGCGGCGATGAAGAAGCAAACGAATCAAGCGCCAGCGAAAGCTCAGACGATGACAAACCACTACTGGAGCCCCTCACCGCCTGGAAAGCTTTTGGGGGAACTGAAAAGCTTGAGAAAAAAGAATCAAAGTTATTCATCGAGCACATCACGATCATGGATGGCGCTGACTACCCAGGAGGATTGAACGCTGCAAATGCCCAACTGAACGGAGAAGATCTACCTAGCTTGGCAGCGATGGTTCTCATTAACATGAGTGGCTACGGTCAAGCTCTCTCTCTCTCTCTCTATATATATATATATATATATATATATATATATATATCCCTCTCTCTCTCTCTCTCTTCTCTCTCTCTCTCTCATTTCTCTCATTCTCTCTCATTCTCTCTCATTCTCTCTCATTCTCTCTCATTCTCTCTCATTCTCTCTCATTCTCTCTCATTCTCTCTCAGGCTCTCTCAGGCTCTCTCTCTCTCTCTCTCTCTCTCTCTCTCTCTCTCTCTCTCTCTACGTCTACATACATACATGCATGTATGCGTTCATACGTATACGTATATACAATGTACATGTATATTGCTACAGGTTGGAGTGGAATGCCTGCAGGCATCGGAGAAGTCGTGGGGATTAAGCATGCGTCCATAGCAACTCAACTCAAAAGCAAGAGCCAGGTGATGTGGCACGTTTATGGCATCGTGTGGACATCACACCCCGAATTATCCGGTAAAAAACTTATTTATAGATTTCGTCTGGCCGGACACGTCTGAAACGCCAATTTGATCCTGGTCTTTTGGCGGCTTTTTGTCTTTGCGTCACTGAGCTAATATAACGAGACATCATTCTCTTTTTGAGGACTGTGTTTGGTTATATTACGGACTTACTCTTCCATTGAGCTACCGGGGATAGTACATTTGGAGTCCATAGCTAAAGGCTGATTTCTTTTCTGATCTGTCGTACAGACATCAGATAAGCACAAATTTATTTTTCGCTGATCTGTCGCACAGACATCAGACAAAAACAAACACTCCTACTCATCCTCAAACAAAAAACTTACAAACAAGCAATCAATTTGTCACAAGCTGGCATAACCTTTAGCCCTTGTGCAAATTTGGCTTCTGTGTGCTCTTCTACAAGACACCAGACCACACCTACTCCACTCCCTCTTGCTGCTTGCATAAAGCCAAGTAGGACAAGTGCGAAACAAACATCAGACAAACACACAGACAGAGGAAAAACGAGCAAAGCACTCCCACTCTCTGTTCTGAACTATTTTCCTTGCATTTTCTCTGCAGAAACCAGAGGAGATTACACATCTCTCACACAAGAGCAAGACAAATATCGAAGCACTGTCCGACGACAGACTGACTTCTACAAAACAGATATTTTGGCCAAACTATCGTTATCTCTGTGTAGGGCCTGACGCCCCATAACTATTTCAACAGAGAAAAGGAAAAAGGAGAAGGTTGCATAGAGTGATAAGAATAACAGAGGAGAAAAAAAAAAAAAAAAAAAAAAAAAAAAAAAAAAAAAAAAAGCAGACGTGACTCTCATAACATAAGATGGAAGACGAAAATGAGCAGGCTGGTGTGACACCAACTGATTATGGTCCTAGTGAGGGAGGAGAGGAGCAGGAGACTCAGTACTCAGAAGAGAGGGGGGATAGAGATGGAGAGGAGAGAGAGGAGTATACATATACAGCCGATGTAGAGTCGACAGGAGGGGGGGGGGGGGGGGGTAATGCACAAGAAGCGAGTGCAGGTCAGACTGAAGGCTCTCCACTGACAGAGACAGAGAGAGAGAGAGAGATGGAGGATGTTGGCCAGAATATTCCAAATACATGGGAACAGTTGGCTACATATGATGATGAAGAGTCCTTCTTCCTTAACTACCCAACCTATTATAAAACACACATCTACATTCCTTACGAGAAAAGGAATAGACAAGGACAAGGTCAAAGCAACCTCCTGATCGAAATTCCCTGCCTTGCGAAGCCTCTCTTCAACAAAGTGAGGTTTGAGCACGAAAGAGTGCCATTGCAGGATATCAAGTATGGCGACACTCTTACACTGTGCGACATATACGACATATCTGCAACACTCTACGCTGCTGTGCTCGTTGCGGAATTTCATGAATGCACAAACATACAGTGGAAAAATAAACGCACAACTGCAGCATGGCTGTCTGTCTGTGGTGTCCCCACTGATATCAAGAATCTAGAAAGAAAGTTCAAAGGTAGAAACCAAAGTGGAATTGAGTTTGCCCTTGAGGCTTTTGCAACTGCCTTCACACGGGCTTACAACGAAATGTACAAAGCCCTGAAAGACAACACAAGGCAACATCCTGTTTACGAGGAGGTTGACCAGTCTTGTCAGGTGCTTGAACGCCTCACACAACTCCATAAGGGCCTCTTTGAGGGGAAGGAGCAAAAACCAACATGGAAACAATTGGCCCACACACAACAATCCCAAATAATAACAGAGCTGATAAGTCTTCCATGAGAGAAAAGGCACACTTCCTCTCTAGTGCCACAGGGCTTGCACAGTTCGTGACTCATCTAGCACGACAGGTGAAAGAAGAAGAGACGAGACAGAAAGAGGAGAAGGAGCAGAAGGAGAAGACAGCTGTGGCAATGGCAGTAGCACGGGTGGCTCCACAGCCAACGGCTCCACCTACCACATCTAACCCAGCTCCCAAGAAAGCAGGAGGAGGACCCACAGGAGGAGGACCCCAAGGGGGAGGGACAGTAATTACCTTGACTGACTCCCAGAAAAAAAAGCAGGCGCTGCAGGCAGCTCTAGCTAAAATCAAAATTGGGGGAGGGGGCCTTAAGCTCTATGCTATCACTGCCAATGAGGCTGACACAGAGAAGACCCTCATGACTAAGCTCAATGAGATGGACAGATGCTTCCAGCAAAACCAGTGTGAGGTGGAGCAGGAGTATGAAGTCCTAGAACATCTCTGTGATCGATCCCTCCTTGGAGCTGGTTTTGATCGTATAACTTACGAGAAGTACAGAGGAGAGGAGGAGCTAGCAAGGAAAGGTGGACATGCAGAGATGAGTTGTACTCTGGCCATTGCTGCCCTCATTCGATACTTTAAGGCAAGTGGATACCAACACTTGTGCACTGGCACATTGATTGGGTTTGAAATTTTCGACTTAGTATCGGAGCAGTTGCAGTCTGTCACTCAGCTTGCATCTGTCTTAACAAATGTGGGCACCCAGTACACTCTCTTTCATAACCACAAAGCCATACTCCTATATTTCCTCAGTGCTTTGCACGGCTACAACAAAAATAAGCTCACACTGCTCATGCAAGACTGCAAAACCTTCGACAAGGTAAAGCACTTGAACTCTTTGGAGATGAGCGTCTTTGAGGCCACGACTAAGGCCGTGAGCCCAAAAATGTTGTGGACCGAAGTAATGACCGCTTGTCAGAGGCTCGACAGCCAGACAGCATCCTTGATCGGTTCTGCATCGGCTTCTGCTCAACCGCAAGCCGCACATACGCAACGATCTCTAGGAAAGCGACCAAGAGAGAACAGTCGTGAAGCTAACACACCTTGTATTCGTTGGTGGGCACGGGCACAATGCTTCAAACACACAAATAAGAAATGCCCGTACAACCACGATGTCGAGGACACCCGCATCTGAAACACACTCCTCAAGAACGTACGGTCGGACGAAACCAACACCGTCGCCGTTCTGCGCCGACTGCGCAAGGATCAGGGGTGGAAATTACAGGATGTCGCGGACCATGACCATGAACTAGCTGACGCGATCAATTCTCTTTTCGCTAGAGATGATCAGAAGACGGCAGCCATAAAAGCCGCAAGTAGAGGAAGAGGTGGAACACGAGGAAGAGGAGGAGGGAGAGGAATCAATCGAGGAGGAGGAGCCCCTTTCGCACGAGGCACATACACTCGCGGGGGGGGAGAGAGAGGATTTGTGAGAAGAGGAGGAGGAAGAGGTGTATTTCAAGGTAGAGGAGGAGGAAGATGGGTTGGCCGAGGTGGATACGGCAGCGCAGAGCGCCCGTACCACAGAGATGGGGGCTGGGCAGACGGCTCGAGCTCAAGCTCGAGTTCCTCAGCACCACAGGCCTATGCGACATCAGGCGCAACCACTACCGACACTGATGCCGACTCAGGTAACAGATTTGAGGTAGTCCAATGACTAGAGAAGGAGAGAGAAAACAGAACAACAAGCATTGCACGATACACCGTTGTGCAGGTCCCAACCAAGGGTACCAGTGAGTCTAAGAGCCCACAGCAGGCCACAGACCAACTCAAAGGTAGCACAATACCAGTACACCCATCACGACAACAAACAGTGCATGCTGCTAATAGGCAGGCGAGTAAAGCGCTGGCAAGAGAAAGCAGGCGGGCCTGTCGCAGCCACAGCCGAAGAAAGTAAGAATAGAACCGGCAATCAATCTTATCAACTTGCCGAGACAGACAATAGACAAGGAGGATGGAGGACATCAACCTCTCCTCACGGTCTCAAACAGAGAAAGCAAGGACAATCATCCTTCGCCTGTGAACAATACCCAAAAAGACATTACAAAAACGGCGGAAAGGGAGGAGGAGGCGAACCTCGAGAAAAGGATACAGATTTTAGAACACAAGCTCCTTGTATTGGCTTAAAAAGTCACCGGCCAGACGCTTTATGCTTACGAACCTTTTTTGTGAAACATTAAATACCTTTATAAACCATGGTAATGATACTATGGCGAATATTAGTATTGTCGGCCGGAAATTTACTACAAAACACCATGCGTGGTTAGAAACTAATATGAAAAAATCATCTGGCACCTTGAAAGGAGTTAGTAGTCGGACGGATATAACGGGCATCATCACTTTAAATTTTAAATTGAAATCCGGACGAGTATATCGAGTGGACTTGTACGTTGTCCCCGAATACCACGGATCTGTTCTTTTGTCGTACGACCAACTGGCAACAATGAACGTAGTGATTGATTGCGCCGCCAAAAGAGTCATATACGGCGTAGAGCCAGGAGAAGAATATAGGGGTAGCATCGGAAGGGAAACAGGTGGCCATTACACACGCATATGAGGCATATATGCCAACGGACGCGTCGTCTAAAGATGGTTCAAACCTGTCAGACAAGAGAGAGGCGGAGGTCTATACGGCTACAGTCTCTACACAATGGGATAAAAAGTCGATAGACGATCTCATTGAAAAGAGGAAAGAGGAGATTATATGCATGGGAAAAAGGTGCCCATCGTTGGCGAGATTTGAAGAAAGAGCAGGGGCCGATGTATATATTACCAACGGGTATTGCTTTCACGTAAAGGTGGAAGAGAAGGACAGACAGGAGTTTATACCGAGGAGAAGGGGACGACTCCCTGATATCCCGGCAGAAGATATTAAAAGCTTATTACCGAATTCTGGGGTGACAAGCCTACATGGCCGCGCTCACTGACAGAAGTGAAAAAGTGCCTGCGCACTCTTTTTGAAAATAATAAACCATATACGGTCATACTCCCGTACAATGAGAAGGCGATATGGGCGCAGGAGATACGGGACCGGCTTATTGATCATCCGATACCGGTGCCCTCACGGAAGCAACACTTAGTGGTGGCTTGTCGTCTCGGGACTCGTGAGCAGAGCAGTGCATACAAGCGGAAGCTCAGAGACCAGGACAAGTTGAAATTGATTCCTCAAGCATTCACATGCTTCGATGGTTTCTACACCCGAAAAGCTCAGATATGTTGATAGGTCTGGCGAGGACGACGAACCAGACACTGCCACATATGAAAAAACGGGAATGGACGATATATCAGAAGAGTTGGGCTTGGAGGAGGACAGAGCACCCCTCAAGCATCACAAGAGAATGTCAGAGGAGGATTTTAAGGCGGCGATAGACGAGAAATTGGCAGGAGGAGCAGGTACGGAGAAGGAGAAAGAGGTTTTGAAAGAGAGATTGAAGGCGAACAAAATGATTTTTGACCCCCCTCAAGCGGGAGGTGTCAAGCCGGAAGACTTCACCGCGGTTATTTGTAAAATACCAGGTGCTGAGCCTTCCCCGGCGCCACGACGAGAAAATCTGAGTATACATGAAGCAAAGATCGCAGAAGAACAAGCACGGCAATTACTTGAGAGATCGACATCTCCAATAGTTTCCCAACCGAGACTGGTGCCTAAACCGGGAGGAGAATGGCGCTTAACGGTTAACTATGCCCGCGTCAATAAAATTTTAGAGGAGGAACGAAATCCATGACCTACTCTTGGAGAAGGAAGGCGAGTATTGCGGAACGCCTAGCTATACTCAGTCATTGATCTGAAGAATGGCTTTTGGCAAATTCCACTGGATGAAAAGTCCAGATGGCTGACTGCATTTGTAGTAGGAATGGAGATATATCAGTGGAAAGTACTTCCGATGGGACTCAAACAGGCCCCGGGACTCTTTCAGAAAGCGATGCAACGCATGCTGAGTAGCAAATATAATGACCAGACAGATGGAGGTTTTATGGGAGAGTACGCATTTTGTTACATCGATGACATTATCGTGTACTCCAATACGATGGAAGAGCACATCGACCATCTAACAGATATTTTCAGGCGTATCAAACTATATTTGGCCTGAAATGTAATTTGAAGAAATGTCAACTCGCAAAGACAAGCGTGACATATTTGGGGTACGAAATCTCTTACAATAGAGTCTCGATATCCAAAGAGAAGAGGGAGGAGATCATGAGCCGGCAGAGGCAGAAGAATCGCACAGAGCTGCACTCATTTCTTGCGATGGCGCAATATTACAGCCAGTTCATACCCAATTGGGGTGCAACTCCGGCTAAGTTGGAGAGAATGATCGACTTCGGTGATTTTGAGAAGTGGGATGATGAAGCCTTAGAAGCGTACAACACACTCAAAGATCTCATCTATAAAGATCCGAAGGATGGCGGACTCGTGCTGATGATGCCCGACTTTTCGAAGCAATTCGTAGTCGACACAGACGCATCAAAGTTCGCGATCGGCGCAGTCTTACAACAGGAAGATGAGGAGAAAAAGTTGCGCCCGATCATGTTTATAAGTAGAAAGTTGTGCTCGGCGGAGCGAAACTATTGTACGAGACAGAGAGAGGCACTGGCGGTGGTCTGGGCCCTCAAACGGTTGAGAGAGTATTTATGGGGTGGACCTCAGTTTATAGTAAGGACTGATCACCAGAATTTACCGTAGCTGATGAATCATGAACAGACTGGCCGTCTAGCGAGATGGCAGGCGTTCTTGTCATGTTTCAAGTTTACAATGGTCCATCTACCCGGCAAGCGAAATGTTGTCGCTGACAGCCTCTCCAGGCTAGAGTTTCACTCAGAAGTGGCAGCTCTCGTATCATCAGCAGAAACGGAGGATCCATCCCCAGACTGCACATACGAAGTGCATCATATCAAGTCGATGCAGATGGCGAGAGGGGTCCGATATAACCGATCGGGTCTACGTCATAGCCCGCAAGGTCCGACAGGTTAAAATGCACGAAGTTCTGCAAGAAAAATCCAACACTTTTGAAAATTATTGGTTCCTTCATAAAAACAAAAGATTATATGTTGTTTTAATAATATTTTAAAAAAATTCAAAAAAATTGAATTTCTAACCGTTACAACTGCTTTTTAAAGGTTTTGTAAGGATTTTGTGGGATTTTTGTAATCTATTTGTTCTTTCTTGGTTTTCATTGAAAACAACTACAATTTATATTCTTTTACATCAGAATAATATAATTTATCATAATTTTTCAAAAATATTCAAAAAAAAATCAAATTTGTAATCGTTACATAACCGTTTCGAACGTTGTATCATATATTGTTGATTTTTTGTAATCTATTTGTTCTTTCTTGGTTTTCATTGAAAACAACTAGACTTTATATTCTTTTACATCAGAATAATATACTTTATCATAATTTTTCAAAAATATTTAAAAAATTCAAATTTGTAACCGTTACATAACCGTTTCGAACTTGAAAAGGTACATTGTTGATTTTTTGTGTAAATTTCAGTAGTGTAACAAGTCACGTTACGTAAGTAGTTTTGATACGGAAACATTTAATAATGTTCTTTAATATTATTTAAATTAAATTCAAATTCAATTTCAAGTTCAAGTTCAAATTTTTGAATCAAAAATGACTTGAATGATTTTATCGAAGTCCACGTGTACGTTCCTGTCTCTGCCTGCCTCTTCGGGCACTACGTGGTGGCGGCAGCGGCCGAGGAGCAATTGGTGGTAAGCCAAGCTCAACAGGCCACCAATAATTCTTACCACCGGCTAAAGTATTAAGGATAGTTCTGCCCTTTGCTTCAGTGGTAAAGCGATAGTCAAAGCTATTTTCGCTACGCAGTTTCTTGATTTTCAAAAGTCCAGGAGTGGTAGTGGCCTCAAAATGATGATACCAACCGAGATCATCAATACAATTCACAGGATGACGGTATTTCTCTTCTCGATTGAGTACATATGAAAAAAAATGAGGTTCGGAATTTGAAAGTTTGGTTCGGATTAACCAACCCAGATCTCTGGCGGTTGTCCAAATCCAATCTTCATGGAAGGCCATCCAGGCTACCATTTGCGCTATTTTGCCTGCGTGTGAATCGCAGAGCCCCTTTCCATGATTGGATGGGTAAAAATTCCAAGCAAAATATTGTAACCAAGGATGCTTCACACGAACAAGGCTAGCCTCCGCAAGTGAATATCTTTGCTTGAAATGTTTACGACCTCCGTCAGACCATTGAATGACTTTTGTTTTTCCAAGCGGCTTGATGACATCATTAAGGATATCATGTTGCCATTGTCGAAAAAAAAAGAAATCATTGCTTGCTCCTTTATCTTGATGATGTGGGAGTGTGTCAACATATATTTCCTCTTAATACCCCCCCTCCCATCACTCATAAGCAAGACAGCAATGCAATCATTCTTCTGTCTTCCCCCCACCTACGCTCATATTCGAAAAATCAACCACCATCAAAACATAAGAAATGTCAGTTCGGACTAATTCTAAGTCGTCATCAAAACATTTCGCGTTTTCCTTTGCTTTGAAATGGTGTTCAGTTTTTTCGACTACTCGTTCCAACTTTTTCTTCTTTTGCTCTTCCTGATCGAGCTCGCTCCTACCTTCTTGTTCCTGCAGCTCAATAAGCCTAGCTACTTTTTGCTTGTACTGTCTGCAATCAGGGCACTTTCCCCACACCTTAGAACAGCGAGACTCCACCCAATGTTGGGCATGAAGTCGACTCCACTCTGAGCGTAGTGGAGGGCGGACCATTACTTGCAGTTGCGAGTGAGGGTAGATAAGGAACTTACCGAATTGTTTGTTCCAAAAACAGCGCCCTTCTAATTTCATATCCTGAGCACGCTGCCTTGGATTTAGGTACGGGTTCCTGTTAATTGCAAATGTAATATATTTGCCATAAAATTTTTTATTTAATTGTTAATATTATTAATACAAATCTTGACTGCCAACGGAGAGTTACAACTTCACGTCAGTCTTTAAAATACAAGACTGACATGAAATTGTAGCTTAAAAAGGGAGGGCCAACCCTTGGCCCTCCCGGAGTGTGTGTGTGTTGCGGGGGGGGGGGGGGGGGGTACCGTTCAACGTGCGGACATTGACCCCCTAGGCCACAATTACCACAATCACTATCGGCAGGGACACGACGCTGAAGCGTCAGGATGCTATCCCTCATAACGGAACGCCACCATAACTGAAAAACATAAAAGCCTGCCCGACTTTTCTGATCATATTTCAAAAAAGATAAATTCCGCTGAAGGCGTTTTGGCTGATCGCCAAACTTTGCGCTGATTTGGAACTGGTGCGGTTGAGCATTCGGCCTCGCCTTCCTTGCGATCACCAACGCCCCCCCCCCCCCCCCCCTGCAGACATGGGCCCTGCTGCTGATATGGTAGGTCGGCGGCGAACATCCTTCACATTTCCAAATCCCCACCTCCCCCGCCTCGTAAGCCACTTCAAGCTGAGCCTGACTGCGCCTCAACTTTTGCTTTGCCTTGTGGGTGTAGGGATCCCCCTTCTTGACAGCTGCAGAGATAGCCTAAGTAAAGTATGTGAGAGTATGTATGTAAGTATGTATGAAAAAGGAGAGAGAGAGACAGAGAGAGAGAGAGAGAGCTAAGAGAAAGAGAGAGAAAGAGAGATAGAAAGAAAAAGAAAGGAAACAACACAAAAAGAGAGAGAGAGAGAGAGAGAGAGACCGGCAGAACTTGTTTCCAGTATATGGGAAAGCTGGCGTAGTCGTCGTACACCTTGCTCTGGGTGACGTACTCGACGAATTCGCGACCACTCCTTACGTGCCGATCATGAGACGGATGAAACTTACTTAAATAAAACTCAACCCCGTAACTGTCCATGCCCAACTTATTACAAACTGGATCAAAACCGACGCGGGTGCTTGCGAAACTCATTCCTGCAAAGGCACGCAACGCCGCCAGACTGGGCAGACCCAGCCATTTACACGACACGTCCGAGAGCGCATGAAATTGCTGTACTTCCCCAAGCAAAGCTCGAGCATGGGGAGGCACAGACGCAGGCGTAACAGAAGGAAGGTGAGCTGTATCCTCCATAATTCTGACAAGAACTGCCAAACCCCATTTAGCAAGCTCCATTAAAGGAGATTCCTCCGAAAATTTCGCTACCTCATCCCCAAGGGACTCTAACACAGACTCAAATGCGGAAAGCTTGGCAGACGGATTGGGTGGGGGCCTGGTGTCCTTCTTCTCTGCCTCCACGAACTCAACCTGCAACCCATGCTTGATATCATCCCGCTGCTGGTCAACCACCAAACAACGCCCTGAATGGATCCGCAATGGCTCTGAGGCAGGAGCCGCCTCGGAGGAAGCGGAAGATGACGCAGAACTCGCGGGCGAGGAAAAAACAATTTCCTGATTTTGCACCGCCAATCCAAGAAGTTGCCTTGCCTGCAGAAGCAAAAACAAGATAATCAATGAAAACAGAAACAAACATGCAACACGTTTTTTGATTAAATGAAACAAAACAAAACAACCTTAGCTTCATATCTGCGCTCCTCCGCCTCGATTTCTCGGCAAGTATGGCGGCGTTTTTTGATCATGTCGGTCTGCAAAGACAGCAACAGAAAAGAAAAAAGGGGGGCCAATAAAGAGAAGACATTCAGCAAACACAAATCTATACACAAAAAAAGACTGAGAGAACAGTAGCAAAAAGATACAGGACATGACAAAGGCGCACAGCAACGACAACAAATCGTGTTTTGCACCACCCAACAACCCGCCCAACAAAAAGGAAGTGACAGTTGTCCGTCGCTGGCCCGTTTCTCGGTCCATCGGCCGGACCACTGGAAAATTACGCAGTTTACGGTTCGGCAAACCAAAAAAAAGAGCGGTTAGGCGCCAAAAACAACCAGACCCAAACAACTCTGTTTTTTTGCTTTTTGTTGTCCTTGTCAAACAGAACTCGAGAGTCTTGAGAGGACGCCAGCAAGCTGATCAGTATGTCAGGAAGTCAGTCAAGTGAGACTGGGAACCAAGCGCCAGCCAGCTCTTCCGAAGGTCAAGAGTGTAAGTCTTGAACCGCTTGGCTTTTCTGAAACTTTTACTTGCTTTTTTTTTTACTGTTTGTTTTTTGTTTTCATGGCAGCAACCACAGACGCGGCATTGGCGGGTGTGGACGCGCAGCGTCACCACATCAACGACGCATTTTCCGCGACCAGCAGCAGTGCAGAGGGGGCAGACAAGAAGGTTTCATTGGTCATGAAAAACCATTTCTGTCCCCGTGGCACAGTCGTGTTGAAGCTGGACTCCAACGGTGAACGACAGCAACAGCTCTCTGCGTTGCTCGGCCTCACGCCCGACCTGTATGCTTTGGACATGGGGCCTGTGCACAACGGTGCAACCACCATGAAGGTCTCGGCTCTCTCTCTCTCTCTCTCTCTTCTTCTTCTTCTTCTTCTTCTTCTTCTCGTCTCTCTTGTCTTTCTTCTTCTCTCTCTGTCTGTCTCTCTCTCTCTCTCTCTCTCTCTGTCGTTACTGACAATTTCGAAGAGGACAGGACTGCAACCTTAAGTCCTGCTCCCTTCGAAATTGCCACTGGTTGACTTGAAAGTCAGGTCTCTCTCTCTCTCTCTCTTTCTCTTTCTCTCTCTCTCTCTCTCTCTCTCTCCTCTCTCTCTCTCTTTCTCTCTCTCTCTCTCTCTCATCTGTCATTGTCTTTTGTTGTAGCTGTCCTTCGTGCATCCCGACGACACGAAGTCTTTCCGTCCTGGTCGGTCTAATGGAACAGGCTTGCGCAAATGGAAATGGGCAGAGGAAGGATCAGAAATGAAAGAGGGCAGTGCAGGGGCAGATAGGGTGGTGATGCTGCAAGGTTTTTGATTAAATGATGTCTTCATTCCGGTGGGGGGGTGGTTTTATTTCATTCGATCTGTCACCAAAGTGGGCTCAGTGGAGGAGCAACTCAGTCACAAGGATACGGCTGCGGGGCTGGGGGTGTTGTTGGCAGTTGTCAAGACGGTTGTTGGTAAACGTTACTATCCACATATTGTGTTTTGCTACCAAAACAGCAGAATGGAAAAAAGGGTTCTTCGGGCCACTCAGGATTGGATTCATGGTCCTGTCCCCATCGAGTTTCAAAACATCCTTAATGCGGATAAAACCCTTGTTATCCCTTTCACTAAGGAGAGCAAATTGGTTGCGGATGCGCTGGTGAAAAGCCTGGCGAAGCTCTTTCAAAAGTCAGAGCAGCAGTTGGGAGCTAAGTCTATCACTGAGTCCGCGACAGGTGAGCTTTCTGACGAAGAGTCAGTGGTTGCGCGAACCAGCGTCGATACAAACACCCAGGAGCTTTACCAAAAAATCACTGAGCTGAAAGGGCGACTTGTGTCCTCAGAAGCAAAAGTTAAGCAATTGCAGGATGAGCTCGACCAACGTGCCGCAAATGTAAAAGAAGCCATAAAAAACGTTGACGACAGCATAAAGCTGCTCGGTGAGGAAAAGGCGTATAGGCTCAAAGCGGAAAAAAAGAAAACGCCCAGCTCCACACCGATCAGAAAAAGTTGAACCAAACCATCCAGGACCTCCGCACGGAACGGGAGGAAAAGGAGTTGGAAAGAATCAAAGAGAAAAAGGAGTGGGCTCAGTCGCTCGCTGACGAGGAAGCTAAGTTTCTTAACATGCAGCGGGTTCTTATGCTTTTTGTTTTGTGTTTATGTGCTTGCAAATGGTTGTTTTTGTAGTCAAACACTCGTAACAAGGCCGGTAATAAAACCTTGAAGCAGGTTGGTTGTTGTCAGGACAGCTGCTCAGTAACATGTTTGTTTGTGTAGGATATCGCCGATCTGAAGCGTGAGGTGGCGGAGGCTAAGTGTGAAAAAGCGACTTTGTCGGCGGAGGTGGAGTCTGTGCAGTCGCAGCTCTCCGAGAGCGAGTCAACTGTGAAGGAGTTGACCAACGCGCTTGAATTGACCAAGGAAAATTCCAGCGAGTTGCGGAAAAAATACAAGGCAGTCAAAGAAGAGCTGGAATCGCTAAGGGCGCAGCGAGATGCGCTTAAAATCCGCCCAGGTAAACACAATCATTGCTTCTATCATTGTCTATTATTATTATTATTATTATTATTATTATTATTATTATTATTATTATTATTATTATTATTATTATTATTATTATTATTATTATTATTATTATTATTATTATTATTATTATTATTATTATTATTATTATTATTATTATTATTATTATTATTATTATTATTATTATTATTATTATTATTATTATTATTATTATTATTATTATTATTATTATTATTATATTTTTATTTTTTTATTTTTTTTATTTTTATTATTATTATTATTATTATTATTATTATTATTATTATTATTATTATTATTATTATTATTATTATTTTTTGCAGCTTACAGCTACGAGGCCCACAAGAAGAGCAAGCATCATGCACCGTCATCTCCTTCACCTTCTTCTTCTGAGCCTAGCCCGCCTCGCAAAACTAAGAAACGTAAAAGCAAAGGAAAGAAGCCAAAATACGTTAGCAGTGACAGCTCTAGTGATGAAGAGGGGAGAAAGAAAGAAAGCCCTGCCAAAGCAAAAAAACACAAAAAATGTAAGCATGACTGAACTGACATGAAGTTGTAGTAATTTTCGACCTTAATATTAAGTTAATACTTGCTACAGTTTTACCATTAAAAATTATTGTTACTGCTTTTGAATTGTGTTAGAACTGAACATTAAAATGGTCGGCCATGGTTAAATTTCGGATCTGAATTGAAGGATAAGTTTCGACTAACAATATTGTTTACTTTATTTATCTTTTGTGCTTGTTGCTTGCTGCATGAGCTAACAAGCTTTTGAGGCACGACCAGTACTTACCTTTAATAAATTGACTGTCAAACTTGTACGTTTATTAACCGCTAATATTCAAAGTTCGGATATGTAATATTAATGTTTTGAAAAATACATTAAATATAAAATGAATTCAATTATATTAATATATTACATTTTATTTTGACAAATTTTAATAATATAAAACGATTCCTAGTCGTTAATAAAAGTGTAAAAACCTTAGAGTTGTGACTCGAAAAATGTCGTTCTATGAAACACAACTTTCAAGTTAGTAATCAAGTTGAATTTGAAATTGAATTTAAATTTAATTTAATAATGCTATTAATATTAATAAAAAACATTATTAAATGTTTCTGTATCAAAACTACTTACGTAACGTGACTTGTTACACTACTGAAATTTACACAACAAAAAATCAACAATGTACCTTTTCAAGTTCGAAACGGTTATGTAACGGTTACAAATTTGAATTTTTTAAAATATTTTTGAAAAATTATGATCAAGTATATTATTCTGATGTAAAAGAATATAAAGTCTAGTTGTTTTCAATGAAAACCAAGAAAGAACAAATAGATTACAAAAAATCAACAATATATGATACAACGTTCGAAACGGTTATGTAACGGTTACAAATTTGAATATTTTTGAATATTTTTTGAAAAATTATGATAAATTATATTATTCTGATGTAAAAGAATATAAAGTGTAGTTGTTTTCAATGAAAACCAAGAAAGAACAAATAGATTACAAAAATCCCACAAAATCCTTACAAAACCGTTAAAAAGCAGTTGTAACGGTTAGAAATTCAAATTTTTTTTGAATTTTTAAAATATTATTAAAATAACATATAATCTTTTGTTTTTATGAAGGAACCAATAATTTTCAAAAGTGTTGGATTTTTCTTGCAGAACTTCGTGCATTTTAACCTGTCCCGGATCATGGGATATGTTGTATAGCGCATGTCCTCGAGGATGCTGAGTGGTCCTATGAAGCATATGAGAATATGAAGGCGGAGATAAAACAAGAAGAGATTAAGCAAGAAGCATATGCGGAACCCCCGCAGGAGAACAAGGAGGAGTTAGACGAAAACCCTGAGAGGATAGGAGTGCAGCTAGAGGATGGGACTATCCACATAGCCTCACCCACTGCATGGAGACAGCAACAGGCTCTCGATCCGGAGTTCAATGAGTTAATACAGCTATACAAGAACCCGGACGAGCTGAAAATGACGAAGGAGATTAAGGAGCAACAGAAGGAGATGGGGTGGAGAGACGGTCTCTTGTGGTACAAAGGCCAACACGGGCGCTATGCATCACAACCAGACAAATGGACTCTCTGGGTTCCTGAGAAACTCAGACACATCATTTTTGTCGCTGCTCATAACTGCCCACTACTGGCGCACCCGGGCCGACAAAGAACGCATATGTTCATTTCGAGACGATTCTGGTGGAAGAAGATGAAGGAGAATATTGATGAACAGGTCAATGCATGCATCCCATGCAAGACATCCAAAACACAATTGAAGGCGAATTTTGGGCTGATCGGGACTTTTCCTTCACACTTAGGAATGTTCGAGTTCTTACACACTGATCATGTAGGACCTTTCCCGGTCACGACGGAAGGTTACAGATACCTTCTAACGGCCATAGACAGAGCCACCAACTATGTATGGGTGGTCCCAGTCAAAGACGTTACGGGCGAAACAACAGCCAAGGCGTTGATTGACAGGATCATCTCACAGATTGGGGTGCCGAGAAAAATATGCTCAGATCGAGGCTCTGACTTTAATAATGAAGTCATCGACAAGCTATCTGCATATTACGGCATGAAATGGCAATATGTCACCGCCTATAACCCCAGAGCGAACGGCAAGATAGAGCGGGTGCATAGACCCCTCAAGGCCGCGCTGAAGATGTATTGTATGAAGAAGGAGAACCAAAAGGCATGGGTGGAGGCAGCATCCTCGTTTGCCTTTGCTATGAATTGCCTACCCTCTACAGCGTTAGGTGGTTCAAAAGGTTCCGTCTCGCCATACCAATTGGTATATGGGCGTGAGCCCGCCATCCCAGCCTCACT
Organism: Paulinella micropora; assembly: GCA_019918135.1. Classification (NCBI taxonomy): domain Eukaryota; phylum Cercozoa; class Imbricatea; order Euglyphida; family Paulinellidae; genus Paulinella; species Paulinella micropora. The sequence goes on along the minus strand of WBZZ01006507.1, from coordinate 144,737 downwards.
GCTGCACCCAAAAGATTCATGGGCAGATCAGGATGAGCTGTTTGGGATGAGACTTCGGGCGAAGATGGAGGCGGAGCAAATAGTACAGGCGCATAGGGAGGCGGAGCGCAGGAAGACTGATGCTGAAGGTGTCAGGCAGGCACACCTGGATCAAGTCAGATTTCAGGTCGGGGATATTGTACTACTGTACCATCCTCAGGTTCCTCAGGGAGTCAGCTCGAAGCTGTTCATCCACTGGAAAGGACCATACCAGATCATGGAACAGATGGGGCCTTTGAATTATAAAATCAGGGGCAGAGGGAAAGTTCAAATAGTCAATGTACGAAGGCTAATTAAGTATGATCCCTTCCTACTTGAAGATGAGTCCGTTGATCAAGCACTCAAACGGATGGAGGCTGACTTTAAAGAGGTCCCACCAATCCGTAAGGAGGATATCTCGGAACGGGATGCCTACAGGGCACCAATTGCGGAGAAGGAGGAGGCTGAGCTGGAGAACAAGCGGGCCACCGACCGCAAAAGCGCGGCGGGGACTCAGACCCGCAAAAGGGTGGAGTCGAACGTGCCGGAAGGAAAGTTCACGGAGGCGCAAATAAGGAGAGCGCAAAATGACCTTATCTACGACCGACCGAGAAAGGCGATAAGGACGGCACGTTCGCAAGGAGTCCATCAAGAGGGGAGCGATGACGGAGATCAAGACCCTCGCGCGGGCAATGACACTCTCGTTAACCCTAGTTGGAAAGAAGGAGATGCGATTGGACATATTTCATGGGCCAAAGACGCTTTTTACTTGGTGAGGCCTGCGGCCCAACACGTAGCCGATGACACGCTCTCAGATTTATATCTCATGAGAGTCATGGCAGTACCTCACAAACGCCATACGCGATCGAATCGAATTTCGACTGCGGCACAAATAATACAACCAGTCTTACATTTCTGGAGGAGTCTGGATCCAGTGGAAGATCCTAAAGTAAGACAATACCTTCCAGTATATAAAGACGCCAAGAAACTTGAGACATGGATGATACCATATCTCCTACAGATAAAGATCATACCGCGTGGACCATACAAGCACTACCACGAGGGGTGCTAGACATTCCTTTTGACTTGGCACAAGGCGCGATCCCTCACAAAATTTGGGACGTCCTCGAACAGTCTACCTTAGACTTAACTTTGGTTGGAGGTCCTCCACCAGGTAAAGGAGTCCGCGCGCGTAAACGGCGTCTATAGTAAGTATTTTTTTCTCTAGAAGTATTGTGGACCTGATCGATTGCGAACATAGCATTGATCCAATATCGTCCCGACAACCTTACTTAGATATTAAAGCTACTACAGCATTCATTCTTCTAGAGATTAACAAGACACAGCTGACAAAAAATAGGCATTGTATTCTTTGCTTCGGCAGAGACAGACGAGACGGCCACGAAACAGCGCCGTTACGGGATTGCTATTTGAGTGAGCGATGGTGTTTCCTGGATACGACCCGCATTAGTACCAGAATGATGATCTCATTAAAGACTCTACAGTCTAATCAAGAACTGATATATTAATAACATGAACTGCTACACCGGATTCCATCGATCTCTACTTGTATCGACATATCGCAAGGTTAGGGCGCACTCAACCCAACTTCGGATATAGTCGTCAGACTTGATCACCTGACACTATATTAAATGATACTGATTTATACAAGGGTATGTCTTCACAAAAAGTAAATGTATTTATGGAAACCGACGACCGGTTATTACATATATATGGAAATGGCGACATTACATTATTTCTCAACCATAAAACATTATACTTGGACATACTGCACAAATATCTTATCGGCAGAAGAAAGAGGAAGATTTTAATATAGATACTGAATGTGCTAGAGTATATATACGATTGGTACCGGGGCAAGTATCATTGTTGTTTTATAACGGCTAATTCGTGGGTTGATGTATCTTCATACATAACTCTAAACGAATCTTAGTCAGAAAAGAAATCAGTTCAAAGCGTATTATGTCGGAAACGAAGTTCCGCCATAAAAAACTGGGAGGGGGTACTGTGGACATCACCCCCCGAATTATCCTGTAAAAAACTTATTTATAGATTTCGTCTGGCCGGACACGTCTGAAATGCCAATTTGATCCTGTTCTTTTGGCGGCTTTTTGTCTTTGCGTCACTGAGCTAATATAACGAGACATCATTCTCGTTTTGAGGACTGTGTTTGGTTATATTACAGACTTACTCTTCCA
>WBZZ01006507.1:132500-137500 GCA_019918135.1 Paulinella micropora | reverse complement strand
CTATTGAAGCTCCCCTTCAAAAACACATCGAGAGCCATAACAAACGCTCCCCTATAGACGAAAATGAATCAAAGTCTATGTTTGTGAAAGAGGGCGAGCAGAAGTCTAAAGGGCAGTCATTTCATCGTCCATGCCTGCTTGACACCGCAAACGATTGGCAGCTCCAAACCCAGTACACCGGTTCTGAGCAAGCATTTCCTGTCCACATCTGTGTCACTGACGTCCACCCCGATATTGTTGTCTGGTCATTGTCTACCAAGATATGTATACTGATCGAGCTCACGTGCCCGGTCGAGGAAAACATCCTTGATGCACGAGCCTACAAGACTAACCGATATAATGGGCTCAAATCTCAAATCGAGGACAACGGATGGACCTGCCACCTTCGACCAATCGAATGCGGGGCTCGCGGCATGGTATCGTTCTCTGTTCATCGATGTTTCCGCGCCTTGGGTTTTTCACATCCCCAATCCAAATCCCTTTCCTTCAAGCTATCGTCCTGCGTAGCTCGTTGCTCTTTTGCGATCTATCGCTCCTGTGCAGAAAAAAATTGGACTAATCTTCCTCTAGTCCGTATCGGTGACTGCATTCCGTCATAATCATCCAGTGTTGCATAGCCCGGGCTAGGTCCCTTCGGGGGTTTAGGCCTCATACAATGTCATCATTGTAGCTTGCGCAAGCTTACGGTGCTCAAAACACTTGGACTAACGGCTTCCTTTTCTTTCTCTTCTTCCTTATCCTCCCCACTCTCCATTCCTAGATTTTTCTTCAACGTCCTTCCTCCTCTTCTTTTTTCCAGAACACAGTCTACCCGTGATTCCCATCGGACACATGCACAGTACACAAATTACTGTTTGATGTGAAACTGCGTTCCTTTGCAAGGACTAAATTCCTTTGCGACATCTCATCTATCTATCTATCTATCTATCTATCTATCTATCTATCTATCTATCTATCCTGGAGACGGTCTCTGCCACTGGCAACTCAGCCTAGGGTTCAGATCTAACTATCTCCTACAATGACGATTTTGTGTCCGCCGTTAATCGCGCGCAGCGCAAGGGCTAAACAGGCAACCAACTCCTGACCATGGCTGATGAAGTCGGGGCGTGATGCAAAGGGTTGATGAAGTCGGGGTTGTAGAAAGGTAACAAACAACGAGCGTGAACTCCTGAAACCTCGGCTTGCTCATGGCATCATCTCCTTAGGGCACACGCTCCTGGGGAGTGTTCTAGTGTTGTCCCGTATAGTTCAAAAGGGCTCGGCTACCTTTCGGCTTGAACTGGGCACAGACACCAACCACAGCGAGACAGTGGTTGGTGTGCAGCTTGGCCGGTGCTGAAAGTTCTTGTCCGGGGGTAGTATAGGAGGCCATGGCTTTTCAAGCTAAGCCACGCCCATAGATCAAACATTAAACATATCTATCTATCTATCTATCTATCTATCTATCTATCTATCTATCTATCTATCTATCTATCTATCTATCTTGCCACCTTCGACCAATCGAATGCGGGGCTCGCGGCATGGTATCGTTCTCTGTTCATCGATGTTTCCGCGCCTTGGGTTTTTCCCATCCCCAATCCAAATCCCTTTGCTTCAAGCTATCCTCCTGCGTAGCTCGTTGCTCTTTTGCGATTTATCGCTCCTGTGCAGTCAAAAATTAGACTAATCTTCCTCTAGTCCGTATTGGTGACTGCATTCCATCATAGCCGTCCAGTGTTGCATAGCCCGGGCTAGGTCCCTGCGGGGGTTTAGGCCTCATACAATGTCATCATTGTAGCTTGCGCAAGCTTACGGTGCTCAAAACACTTGGACTAACGGCTTGAACGGCTTCCTTTTCTTTCTCTTCTTCCTTGTCCTCCTCAAGACCCCACTCTCCATTTTGCTTTTTTCTTCAAACCCCTTGGAGAAGATTTTGCTCATGTCCACCCTTACGAAGATCCTTCGAGCCTCCTCGAAAAGAAGAGTCCAAAAGTGCACGTCCATCCGGACTATAAGTCACAACCCGGCATTGTCAACCCGGATTCCACCCACAGTGTTGACGCCGAGACATACTCTCATTTCATCCAAGAAGTGCCCCGAAAGAACCAATCGAAAGAAGAAAGCACCTGATTTTGCCATCAACACCAAGCGTATGGAAAGACATTGAAGAAGAACTCCAATCCGCCCTCCCTCTCATCCTCCCCTTATCTCTCATCCTGCATTCCGTCATAGCTGTCCAGTGTTGCATAGCCCGGGCTAGGTCCCTTCGGGGGTTTAGGCCTTTACACAATGTCATCATTGTAGCTTGCGCAAGCTTACGGTGCTCAAAACACTTGGACTAACTGCTTCCTTTTCTTTCTCTTCTTCCTTATCCTCCCACTCTCCATTCCTAGATTGCCTTTTTCTTCAACGTCCTTCCTCCTCTTCTTTTTCCAGAACACAGTCTACCCGTGATTCCCATCCCGGACACATGCACAGTACACAAATTATTGTTTGATGTGAAACTGCGTTCCTTTGCAAGGATTACATTCCTTTGCGACATCTCATCTATCTATCTATCTATCTATCTATCTACTATCTATCTATCCATTTCTCTCTATCTCTCTCTCTTCTCTCTCTCTCTCCCTTCTCTCTATCTCTCTCTCTCTCTCTCTCTCAGCTCTTTCTCTCTCTCTCTCTCTCTCCCATTCTTTCTTTCTCTCGCTCGCTCGCTCTTTCGATGTCTCGCTTTCTCTCTCTCTCTCTCTCTCTCTCTCTCTCTCTCTCTCTCTCTCTCTCTTCTTCTTCTTCATTTTTATTGAGAGAACAATTTTACAATTGGACTCAGGGAACGTCCACGTGAAAAGTATAGCTAGTAAGTTATACCTTTATCTAAGGTGGAAACCTAGTTATTCAGTACTAGTTGAGCGTATTAAGGAAGATATCGATATTAAATTAGTATTCAGCTGCTCAGTATTAATATTATATTATAGTTATTAAAATTAATATTTCTGTTTAGATATATTGTGCGGTGATATTAATATTATGTTGTTATGTTATGTATATATGTTATTGTAAAGGTGTAGTCGTTTATGTGCGGCGGCCCCCGTTTCTCTTGTATATGTATATATGTTATTGTAAAGGTGTAGTCGTTTCTCTCTCTCTCTCTCTTGTTGTCGTCGTCGTCGTCGTCGTTGTCGTTGTTGTTGTTGTTGTTGTTGTTGTTGTTGTTGTTGTTGTTGTTGTTGTTGTTGTCAAGTTGTTGTTGTCGCGTTCAAATCCCGAGGCAGCACTAAGCAGTATGTGTTTTTAGTCGGAGAATCAAGTTGTTACTTCAAATTTTAATTATTGTGATTATCAGAGAATTATTGTGATTATCAGAGAAGACAATCATGATCGCTGTTAAGTCAGTGCTTTGCATTACAATAAAAACCGCCGCAGTTGTCATCATGTGCTTTGAACCGCAGCACAAGTGAGTAAGTATCATAGATATGATTGGTTACTACTGAACAGTTAATCAGTCTGATTTTCACTGCAAAGCCTCCATTCTAAACTTTTTTGTGACTTCTTCACTATTATAGTAGATCTGCCTCATCATTACCCGGTAGTAGTAATACTGCGACTAAAAAATTTTCTCCACTAAAAATCAAAACACCGAGAGGAGTTCTGCCAGACTCTTTTTTGTAGCTGAGCGAGAAAAAAGAGGGGGCTTGTGGCAAGGCATGGTTGTTCACTGTGCCCATTAAGTTGTCCTGGCCACCTACCTCCTACCTATCTACCTATCTATCTATCTACCTACCTACCTACCCACCTACCCACCTACCCACCTACCCACCTCCCTCCCTCCCTCCCTCCCTCCCTCTCCCTCCCTCCCTCCCTCCCTCTCCCTCCCTCCCTCCCTACCTACCTACCTACCTACCTACCTTACCTACCCACCTACCTACCTACCTACCTGCCTACCTACCTACCTACCTACCAACCTACCAGATCTCCTACCTACCTACCTACCTTACCTACCTACCTACCTACCTACCTACCTACCTACCTACCTACCTACCTACCCGCCTACCTACCTGCCTATCTGCCTACCTACCTACCTGCCTACCTACCTACCTACCTACCTACCTACCTACCTACCTCTCTACCTACCTACCTACCTACCTACCTGCCTACCTACCTACCTACCTACCTACCGGAGCCCACGGGGAGGCTGCAGACAGCGTCACGAGCAAACACGTCAGCAGAGAAAGGAAGAGAGAGAGAGAGAGAGAGAGAGAGAGAGAGAGAGAGAGAGAGAGAGAGAGAGAGAATGTGTGTATGTATGGTTGCACTAAATCTATCTATCTATCTATCTATCTATCTATCTATCTATCTATCTATCTACCTCTATGTGTGTGATAGGGGGGGTTGGGTGTACGGTCTTGGCCAGAAAAAATCAGCCCGGCCGAAGCCATACAGGCAGAGAAGAAGCTGGACAAGGTGCTTGAGGAGGTAAGCAAAGAAGCTAGACAAGGTGCTAGAAGAGGTAAGCAGAAGGTTAGGGCTAGGGTTAGCGGGTTAGGGTGAGGTTTAGCGAAGCGAGACAGGCTGAAAAGAAGCTGGACAAGGTGCTTGAAGAGGTAAGCAGAAGGTTGGGGCTAGATACAGGCTGAAAAGAAGCTAGACAAGGTGCTTGAAGAGGTAAGCAGAAAGGTTAGGGTCATAGCGAAGCGAGACAGGCCGAGAAGAAGCTAGACAAGGTGCTAGAAGAGTTACACTGCAGGTTAGGGTTAGGATGAGGTTTAGGGAGGGGATACAGGCCGAAAGGATGCTGGACAAGGTGCTAGAAGAGGTAAGCAGAAGGTTAGGGCTAGGGTTAGCGAAGCAATACAGGCTGAAAAGAAGCTAGACAAGATGCTAGAAGAGGTAAGCAGAAGGTTAGGCTAGGGTTAGCGAAGCAATACAGGCTGAAAAGAAGCTAGACAAAGTGCTAGAAGAGGTAAGCAAAAGGTTAGGGCTAGGGTTAGCGAAGCAATACAGGCTGAAAAGAAGCTAGACAAGGT
>WBZZ01006507.1:105000-130000 GCA_019918135.1 Paulinella micropora | reverse complement strand
TTGATGCTGATTTTTTTTTTTTTTTTTTTTTTAATTTTTTTTTATGTGGAATTCACTGCTAAATGATTTAGGTCCGGTCACCTGCGCACTTGAACTTCATATCAACCAGTAACTTTCAACATGAGCACTGTCAATAGTACGTTCTTTTGACTAGAGTCAACTTCAGAGTGACGGTAGTAAATGAAAGTTGCTGATTAACTCTTGTCCAACGTTCTATAGCAATGTTCTAGCCTTGCGGAACTGAGCTAAGCCAGAATTGTGACACTCTTCCGAGCCGCCCCTTTAACTGGGACAGTATTGAGCTTATTATAGTCAAATGGCATATATGTGCCGCGTGACTTCACGTTTCATGATTCCGACCTTAGTACTAGGGCCGCTCGGTATGAACTTACATGATCATTCAGCACTGATCGGAAGTCCGCAGGTTTTGTGTTGATTCAGGCGGACTCAAATTATCAGTAGTATTAATAGCTGTCAAGTAACTCAGCGGCGGCACTTGTGGGCCCCTAAGTCAAATTCAGTTCCGCACCCCGGGGCCGCCCGCCGGGCCGGCTTCTCAGTAAATAGTCTATTGGTGAGCCGCGGCGGATCAGATACTCCCTATTAATTTCACTGATATTACATAGTTTAGTGAAGGTTGTGAAATTACTACTGGTGACTATTAATATTGATTGCCACCGTTCATTACCTCAGTATTGATACTATTAATATTTGAATTTACTGAAGATAGTGTACTGAATGATTGTACTACTATGATCCACTTCCGACAACAGGTGAGCGGATACTAAGCAGTTGAACTCCGACCTACTTTAATAATTTGTAGCCCTGTTGGAAGTTACTGTGTTTGTATCTGCGGACGATTGTTCAGTACAAAGACGTATCAAAGCAAGGTCTCGTAGAACGGCAAGATCTGAATCTAATCAGATAAATTAACAGCAAACCAAAGAAAGAACTAACCAATCATGGACCAAAGCCTGCAGCCTGAAAGCATTTTTGCTACTGCTGCAACGTCTACAAAGTCATGTATAGAAATGGATCTTTACTGTACGTGACACATAATACAAGTAGACGTTTGGTAGACTGTTGCCAGGGTAAGGAATTAGATTCTCAGACTGCCACGGTTGCATGACTATTACTGTGGCCAAAACAAACGGATCTTCCGCTAAACACAAAAGGAAATGATATGGTTATCAGATATTCAGAAAGGTAATAAACAGCAACAAATAGCATGTGTATGTGGTGAAAAAAAATCTTCAAGTACTTACCAATGTCCAGCTGAGCTTTTTTGAGATCCTTGGTATTTTCCAGTGGATACACAGGCATCTGCCACCGTACTATGTGATTTAGCTCGTGCACATGCAGATATTCTGACATACACAAATATCGAACTAGCAACAACAGCCAATTTACTTCATCACTTTGCGATTTTTCTATTTCTGTTGAGTTTTGCTTGGGGAAACAGCCCAGCCCGAATTTGGGGATACAATGCAGCCCTAATTTTTGATGCGGCGGCATGACATTTGGCAATTACTAATACAGCTAGTCTCTCAATTCAAAAATTGACCTGAGTAATTTGGGATGCTTAGATGTAAGGTAAAAGTTATTTTTATGTGCAAATACCAAATGTCAGACCAAAACTTAAAAAGTGTGTCCCCTAATTTGAAACTCTGGCTGGGCTGTGTCTCCAATGTTTCTAACGTATCTGTGTTTTCATCATACACGCTAGTCATGATATCATTTTCTGTCAGGAGAAGCTTACGTTCAGCTACTTTAGCTGAACAAGATGCAGTTCGCAGCAGAATCATCCTCGCTCGAGATGCTTTGGAGCACGGGATTGCGGAAGCTGCTAGACGACATGTAAGAATTCCTGTACGTTTGACACTTAACAAAGTTTCTTTTGATAAAAAAACATATGCTTGATATAGTAGTATAGGGTGCCACTTTGGCACACTTTTTGGATACATACAGACTAAGCGACGAAACGGCTCTATCGGCTCTCCTGTTCGTCGTCTTATTATTATCATTAAATTACCTTTTTCGCAGTCTTGTCGTAGATTGCCAGCAATTCTCCAACCTGCCACACACAAGTATGGCATAAGTAAATTTCATTGCAAGCAGGAGGGCTTTCGCCCATTTTTGTTTTGTTTTTCTTTTTTGTTGAAATAGAAATACACACTAGTTTATACTCCTATGTGCAAAAGGAGTTTTTCAAATAGTGGTTATGACCACTACTCTACAAGGGAATATTGTTTCGGACAGCATTGAACAAATCATTTACACTTGAGACTTCCATTACATTTTTGTTGTTCTCTTCGTCATATGCGAGGTATTTGATGAGGGCTTTATTGAATGACAGCCCCTCTTCATCAATGCCAGCAAAAATTTTATCTTGTATGGCAAGTCCGTATTCATTTCTGAATTCTTTCCGCCAACTATAAAATGCTTTCAGTTCTTTTTCTTTTTTTACTTGTTTAATTCTTCTCTTTTGTTTCACCAATCTGTCCTTTTCAATGATTTTGTTTTCCTTTTCTAACCTCTTGAGCACGACATTAATTGCGGACAACTTTACCAAGTCTGGCTGTTTTTTTTCAACAAGTAAATCAATTTCTCTGTCAATTTTATTTACTCTTTCTTCTGTAATTATTTTATCTTTCTTCAATCTATCTTTCCCTATTTTACTTGCTTCAAAAATTTCCAGCCAGTCTTCTTTTGTTCTCTGTTCCTTCGTGATAAGGCTTTCACTCATTACGAAATTTTGCGATTATGCGACAACGCATCGTCGCATCGTCGCATCGTCGCAACATAAGGCTCTGGTAAAACTTCAATGTGTTCAAAATGCCACTCCGCCTCATTTTTTCGTATCTGGTTTGTAAAAAGCCATCAAGTATTACCACTTTTTCCTTCACTGCGAATTTTTTCCTTCCATTTTCAATCGTTGCCACTTTTTCCTGTGTGAATTCGCTTAAAATACTCAGCACCACCAAAAAAAACAACCTCGTGCTTTTTTCGCGTTCTTGGTCTTTCTCAGAAAGCAAAAAGTGCTTTTGCAAAAAGAACGAACCCCTTGATGTTTATGTTGCTGTAGGTGCAATGTCAGATGAGAAAGACGACGACAAAGTAAGTGTGCTTTATGTTTCCTCTTTATGAGAATGTGTGTTTGTAAAAGGAGGGGGAACAAGATGCAGACCCTGCTGTTGAGGTAATAAACTCTTTCTGTCGTTTGTTTTTCATTGTATGTCTCATTAGGAACTTGCACAAGGAGTTGATGATGTACAGATTGAAGATGATATGCCAGCTTCAATAAGGCCTAGGGGTAGCAAAAAAGGAGCGAAAAAAAGAGGGAGGAGACAGGGAAGTGGAGTTGCTGTTGTTCGGTTGGATGATTTTCATGTCATAATTGACCGAAATGCTGGCGAGGCAGAATTTTATGCCAATGCAGTGCCGAATTCTATTCCAGTTGTGTTGTGGGGTTTTCGCACCCTTCCTGAGGTGATGAATTACTACGTAATTGTGTTGATTCAAGATGGAGGAACTCAAGCAATAATGGCAAGGTCGTGGCCAAATGTGGCCGATCTCGTAACTCATTTCGGCAGAGTCGTAAAAACTATTTACAATGCAAGGTTTGTTCGTAATTAAAGGTCTAATATTTCTTTAGCCTTCCTTTCTCTCTTACTTGTCCGTATGTTCTCCGGTTTAATCTCTAATGATTTTAATAAATTAATATTTTTTTTCTGTTTAGTCAATTCTTTAACTTTATCAGCCAACTGCTCTGCCGGTTCTTCTTCTTTATGGTGCTCTTCAACATTAGTTTTTAATAATTCTGACGGTCTTACTAAGTCTTCTTCTGATAGGATAACTTTGAAGCCTTTCCGGCCCTTAACCTTGAATATAGTCTTACTGAATTGCTTGTCCCCTTTAGAAAAAATAGTTCTTTCTAATTCCTTTCTTACTCTAGTTCCTTTAGGGAATTCATTAATTAAAGGATTTCTGTAGATTTCCTGAGTGTTTTTTTCGGTTCCTTCAAAAACATTAATTGGTACAGCCTTTATTGTTGTATGATATGTTTTATTATAAGCATCAACAACCTCATGAATAATAGGAACCCATTGAAAATTTTTATTAAATTCCCATATCAAGTTTAATTCATTTCGTATTGTTCTAATAAACCTATCAATTATGCCCATTGTTCTGTGATCGCCTACTTGGACAGTTCTATGTTCAATATTATTTTGTCTGAAATATTCACTGACTTGTCCCTTAAACTCACCGCCATTATCTGAAGTAATTCTTTCAGGAACTTTTTTAGTAAATATTTTTTTTAACCCTTCCAAAACATAGCCTGTAGTTTTATTTTTAATTGGTTCAATCCACCCACGACGGCTATAGACATCTATAGCAACTAATCCAAAATTATAGTTAGCATTACCTTTCTTTGTCGCAACCTTTGACATATCCATTAAATCAATAAATACTTGACTTAGTGGTTTTGCTTCTGGTGATGTTATTGTGTTCCATATCTTAGCGGGTTTTGATTGAAAATGTATCTCTGCCACTTCTTCAAGTTTTTCTTTTCTCTCAGTCTGCTCAGGAGTTTCTTGTTGTTGTTGCTGATTTGTGTGCTTATTATCCATGATATATTATTAAAATTTTAAGAAACATTTTTCAATATCATTATTTTTTTCTTTCTTAGCACCACCAGAAGATTGATTATATATTTTTACACTTACACTGCTTGACTTTTTACCCTTACTTTTCTTTACAGGTTCTTCTTCACTTTCTTCACTTTCGCTTTCGCTCTCATCAGGCTCAGGTTCAGGCTCAGTTTTTTTAATAGTCTTTTTCTTTGTTCTCTTAGTTTCTACCTTCGCTCTTTTAATTTTCATCTTAGCCATCTTTTCAGCGATAATGTCGGTAAAATCACATTCCTCATCACTCTCACTGCTTTCTTCTGGTGTATCATCTTGGTCTTTTCCATTAATGATATCACTAGCAACACCCATTTCGGCCATGCGGTTTATCTTTTCCTCCATCTCTTCATCATCACCAACATAAGCATTTCTACATTTTGCTAATTTCTCTTTCGCTATTTCAACCTTATGTTGCTTTTTACTTTTAATACTTTCCACAGCCTTACCCCAATTCTTACGACTTGCTTCTGCGGACGGCATAATCTCAAATATTATATTATATTTGAGATTTTATACTAAGATTAATATATTTTAGTATTTTTTAATAATTATTAATATAATATGTCGCAATATAAATCACTCTTGGGCTTACAGGAATTGACTTGTGATGCTTTGGATGTAAAAAACTTAGACCTTACCAACACAAACATAGTGGGCTTATACACAGATAGGGTGCCAGAAGATGCTGACCCCGTAAATCTTTATTTTACCAACAACCGATTTGATGCGAGGTTGGCTTTAAAATCAACAACGGACTTAAAAGAAGGCACTAATCTATACTATACTGATGGTAGGTTTGATGCACGACTAACCACTAAATCAACCACTAACCTAGCCGAAGGCACTAATTTATATTATACTAATGCTAGGTTTGACACTCAATTAGCAACAAAGAGCACAACAAACTTAGCAGAGGGAACCAATCTATACTACACCACAGCAAGGGCTAATACGGACTTTGACACAAGGATAGCAACTAAATCAATAGATGCTTTAAGTGATGTAGTCATAACAACACCAACCGATAATCAACTTCTTATTTACAGCACTGGGCAATGGAGAAATGTTGCTTCACCTTTTCTTAGATTGGATGGGCTCGCTATGATGATAGGTGATTTAAATATGGGAGGTTTTAATGTATCAAATGTCGGTAATGTTGATGGTATTGATGTTTCTGCTCTTGATAGTTCGGTTGTAAAACTAACAGGCGACCAAACAATAACTGGGAATAAAACATTTACTACTTATGTGGGGGTAAAAGACTCAAATCCATTAAACACAGGCAAATTATTCTTTAATTACAACAATAATATGGGCTCTATCTATTCGTCGGAGGCAGGTGGAGCAACGGGCTATCCATTATCTTTTGTAGGCTCGTCCATACTTTTTGCTCCAACAACAGGGGGTGGAATGACATCGACAAATAATGTTTTAAATTTTAACAGCACGACAGCAATCAGCGGACTGCCCGCACCATTCTATGACGGCGATGCTTCAACAAAAGCATATACCGATACGAAACTAGCAAAGGACGGAACAACGGCTATGACGGGCAGTTTAAATATGGGTGGATTTAACATAACAAATGTTGGTAATGTTGATGGTATTGATGTATCCACCCTTGATACTGCAGTCGTTAAACTAACAGGAGACCAAACCATAGCAGGAACCAAAACATTCAGCAACATAATAAATGCTAGTGCGGGGATTGATATGAAAAGCCAAAGTATAACAAATGTTAATCTTGTTGATGGTGTTGATGTTTCTACTCTTGATACTTCGGCCGTAAAACTAACAGGAGACCAAACCATAGCAGGGAATAAAAAATTTACTTCAACAATAGAAGTGCGGGGTGCTACTGCTCCAACCGCTTTTGATGGTATCGGTATTGCCTTTGATACGGCGACAAATATAGGAGAGATTGTGGCACAAAAAATAGCAACCGCAGCCTATTATCCGATACAAATAACGGGTTCGTATGTTGATTTATATGCGGGTGATAATGTAATCGCGACAGCAACGGGCACGACACTATCTTTAAACAATAGAAAAATTACAAATTTGGCCACACCAACAGCAACAACGGACGGGGCGAATAAAACGTATGTGGATACATTAGACGGGCAAAATGTGAAACTAACAGGAAACCAAACCATAGCAGGAATTAAGACATATAGCAGTGGTGTTGAAATAACGGGAAATTCAATAAATGCTACAACAAAGGGCACATTTATCGTTTTCAATTCTACCAGTAATATCGGCTCTATTGCTAGTTTGGATATGAAAACAGCAACATATTACAACTTTGAAATTTCTGCGAAAAAAATAAGTTTTATTATTGACGGGACAATCGTCGGTTGGGTAAATGCTTCGGGGCTAGATTGTAATAGTAGCAAAATAGCGAACCTTGGAACTCCAACATTATCAACAGACGGAGCGACAAAAGGGTATGCGGACACATTGGACGGACAAAATGTAAAACTAACAGGCGACCAAACCATAACAGGAATTAAGATATTTAATGGAAGTAGAAATGATGTAAGGGCACTGAATTTGTTAAGCCAAGCCGATTTCAATAATGTGGATATCATTAATGGTGGAAATATAACATATAATGGGGCGAGGATATTAAACCAAAACGGAGGAGATATATTCTTTTCTCAGACAACGGGTGATTGGCAGTCTTTCTTATACACTTTAAATACTGCTACAAGCGGAACCGCAAACCAACGAGGTTATGTATTTACGAATGTAGCGGCTGATGTAAAAGGGGCGGGACTTTATATTTCAAAACTTTTGGATAATAAAAGTGCTTCGTCTGACATTGTCCGTTTTAACAATGCTGGCGGTATGCGGTTTTATGGTGCTTTGGATATGAATTCAAACAATATAACAAATGGAGGAACAATAACTGGAACGACAATTACTTCAACCGCGGGTATATCAACAACAACAGCAACCGCAAGCGGATTATTAACAGCGACAGGAGGCTCTAGCATAGTCATACAAGGAAATACAAATGGTGGTAATACAAGAGGAATATTTTTGTGGGACACTGGCAACACCAGTTATGGCATTTATATGGCTTCAAATGGGGGAGCCACAAATACCAGAAGTCTAGCGGGAGGGTCTGCGGTTGCAGGCAATGATTTCACTTCTTTTGCCGTTAGATTTAGGGTAAGTAATGCTTCAACCGACGGATTTATATGGGAGAACTCGTCCGAACAATTGTTAATGTCATTAAACGGGGCAAACGGGACTTTATGGACAAAAGGGTTAATAACGGCTAGTGCGGGTATATCAACAACAACAGCAACCGCAAGCGGATTGATAACGGCAAATGCGGGAATTACGTACACAGGAACACTAACATCAGCAACAAATACAAGTGGAGCGAAAATAGGAATTCAGGGAGCAACCGACGGAACAAATGCAAAAGGTATATTTCTATGGGATACAACCAATACAAGTTGGGGAATTTATGCGGCATCTGGTGGAGCAAGCAAAAGTTTGGCAAATGGTACGGCCGTTTCAGGAAATGATTTTAGTTCGTATAGTTTTCGTTTTAGAGTGGCTAATGATGCTACGATGGGTTTTGTGTGGGAGAATTCAGCAGAGCAATTGTTAATGTCATTAAACGGGGCAAACGGGACTTTATGGACCAAAGGATTGATTACGGCAAATGCGGGAATTACATACACAGGCACACTAACAACGGCATCAGCATCAACTAATGGGGCAAAAATAGCAATTCAAGGGCAAACAGACGGGACAAATGCTAGAGGAATATTTGTATGGGATGTTACTGATTCAAACTGGGGGATTTATATGAGCCAGTCTGGGGCTAATAAATCATTAAGTGGAGGAACAGCACCAGCAGGAGGAGGTGGAGGATTAACTTCTTATTCTATTAGATTTAGAGTAAATGGTTCTTCAACGAGTGGTTTCATATGGGAGAATAATTCAAATACTGCTTTAATGTCATTAAGAGCAAGCGATGGGCAATTATGGGTATTGTCTAATCCAATTCAATATTCAGACAAGAGAAAAAAAGAAGATATAAAGGAATGCTTAGGCTTAGATTTTATCAACAAGTTAAATCCCGTCTGCTATCGTATGATTGATGACAAAAAGAAATGTAGGACTGGCTTAATAGCACAGGAATTAGAAATCGTATTAACAGAAATGGATATGCTAGATTTTGGCGGTTTTATAAAAGAAACAATTATGGTTCCCTGTCCAAAGCAAAGAGCGGAATACGAATTGAAAGGTGTGAGTGTTAAGCCAGAAGATGTTAAATGTATTGATAGTGGTGATGTCGGTTATGGTATAGGTTATTCCGAGTTTATCGCACCATTAATTAAGGCCGTTCAACAATTATCAGATAATCTCGGACATGTCCGAGATAGGGTAGTTAATTTAGAAAAAGAAAATAAAACTTTACTTAATATATTACAAGACCAAACCAACCAATTAGCAGAAATCAGAGTGGCCGTTCTTTCAAATGTCCAGCAATAATACAACTAGACTTCATAGGCCACCGCCAGTCATTGATATGGATAATCTCGGACAGGTCCGAGATATGGAACTAACTCCAGAAATAAAAAATCGTGTTTTAGACATTTCATTGAAGACTGAGGAGAAAAAAATAGAGCACGAATTAGAGGATAACTGGTCGTGCTGTTGTATGAAAAATAGACCAACCGACAGCCGACTTATTAAATACTTATTTCAAATGGGTATCATTATCTCCATTATAACCCTTTGTATCGTAAGGCTATCTGAAAAGAACTTACCTTGTGAGGTTGCTAATACTTATGTCGGTATTTTAACACTTTTGATTGGGATATGCCTTCCATCACCTTCTTCAAAGAAATGAACACTCGTATATATGTGTCATATACCAAGACGAACTATCGCCAGCACACATTAAAGGCAGGGCTTCATCAAAACTTATACACCAATCTGACATTGGTTTGTAAATACATTTAAATTTAGTATCTATACCTTTTTGAATACAATAAACACAACTTATATTCTTTTTTTCACTTATCCGTGAGTAAAAGTCGCAGGCATTTCGCGAAAATATTTTGATTATTAAAAAGTTTATGAGTAGTAATATAACCATGACTGACTATAAATACCAAAAGATTATTTTTCTGAGCAATGATTTTGCGGGAGGAAGCAAAACATTTAATAAGAATATCCAAATGTCATTCACACCCACCAAAATGAATGTTAAGTTTATCCACTATATGAACGACCAGACAGAGACGAAAACCAGAATTCTTTACATGGATAGAATTGGAATTATTGGAACATTCGCGGATAGTAATATAGCAAACATTTCAAATCTCGGTTATAATTTGGGTGTTGTAGGATGGACAGACGGCCAATATACATTTAAAATCCTTGAAACTGACAGCGGAAATATTGACACAGGAAATTTAGCGGGGCGAATTGTTGTGTGTTTGGAATTCGTAGGGTAGAATATAGGATGGAGAAAATAAACAATGTCAAGGTGAAGCCAGTAAAACAAGAGGGTGATGGAAACAAAAAGGCCAAGGGTTATAAATTATTTAATGAGCCGTATGCCAACATATTTCTACTTGCCCGTAAGAAGAGCGGGACAGCACTATTTGAAATACTGAAACGGACAACAGACAAAAAAACCCGTATTGTCATTATCGCTTCAACAATTCACAAGGACTACATTTATAAAGCAATGGTAAAGCACTTTAAGAACAGAGGCAACCCGATGGCGATTTATACCTTTCTCAAATCAGACGGGGTGAATGTGATAGACTATGAACTAGACAAACTGAACAGGCAGGATGAAGAGCACGAAGGAGAAGTAAAACAAGAATATCTCCAACATGTTGGAGATAAGGAGAAACCACAATTTTTATACTTTGGAAAAGAAGAAAAAAAGAAACAGACAAATGAAGCACCGAAAGAAAGACCAAGTAAGTATATTTCGCCAGAGGTTGTTTTTGTTTTGGATGATTTAGGAAGTGGATTAAGAGACAAGTCCGTAAGCGATTTGTTAAAAAAGAACAGACACTATAAATCAAAGGTGATTATGTCTAGTCAGTATCTGAACGACCTACGGCCAGAAGCCATAAAGCAGTTAGATTATTTATTAATCTTTCCAGCCCAATCTCAGGACAAAATGGAACTCGTGTATAAACACTTAGACTTATCTTTTGACTTTGATTACTTTCTTAAAAAGTATCACGAAGCAACAAAAGAGAGATTTAACTTTTTATATGTTTCAAGTGTAGATGATGAATTACGGAGGAACTTCTCACAAAGATTTAAATAAAAAAAATCAAATATTAAATAATTATTTTTGTATATAGTATATGGTAGTTAAAACAACTCGTGTTGAAGTTATTCCAACAATCGGCAAACGAACTATTAACTCAAGCACAATGGCTGGAGGTAAAAAGAAGTCTGGTCGCAAGAAGAAGCAAGGAGGCAAGGGGCAGGCTGGCGGAAAAATTAACTGGCAAAAGGTTGGGAAAACGGCTTTGGCTGTTAATAAATTCCTTCGTGATAACAAAGTAATTTCTAGAACTGCGGGAGCCTTAAGCAGTATTGGAGTTCCTTATGCTGGGTCTGTCCAAGCCACCGCTTCAAAACTCGGATATGGCAAGAGAAAGCAGAGAGGATGCGGTGCCCTTAAATTTTAGTCCGCTTGCGGACAAATTGATTATCGCAAGCGATAATCTAATTCTTAAAAAAAATAATTTGATATAACAGAAATATTTTTTTGTTTTATATAATGAAAACGAAGAAACAGAAATTAAGACCCCCGCGGGTTTATAGAAACAAAAGCGGGAAGCCATATATTATCCAGAAGGGTAAAAAATATTATCTTAATTTTGGCAATAAAACAAATGATATGAGCACACTTCAAATCGTTAAACTTTTTATGAAATACTTAAGCACAAAATCTCCGACACGTCGGAGATTTACACCTAAGCGAAAAGAAGACTTAAGGAAAGTCCAGAGTCTGTCTGAGATTGAGCAGAATACGAGAACAGCCATTAATGACCACTTAGACAAACTTAAGAAGGATAAATACGAAAAGATTGATGAGATAGACCAAAAAGAGAAAAAGGCACAGGCTGATGCTGAAGAAGAAAAGAAAAGGCAAGAAAGAAAAGACATAGCCGATGCTAAGGAACTAAAAGAAACAATGGATAGGGAACATAAAAGACAACTGGCGGAGATTAAGGAAAGACAGGAAGAAAAGGATAGGGAACAGAAGAAGGAACAACGACTTATTCAGGAACTAGAGGCAGAACGACGACATAGACAGGGTTTATTGATGGCTCCACTAGCCCCGCCTATGATAAAACCGCCACCGCCACCACCAAAAGGACGACCGCCAAGGAGAACGAAGGGAGTTATTGTAAAGGATGCGGAAGAAGAGGAGAAACATAAACAAACAAAACGGGAAAAATAATTGATGGTATGTTTGCTGAGACTATTAGAAAGAAACGACGAAATGCACATCCTTCTAATGAAAAGATTATTCAAAAACTAAGATTTATTGGGCATGTTATCCCTGACATAAAACCATCAAGAGGTGGTAAAATAAACTATTCTGAAATGTTAAAACAATGGCTATACAAAAGTCCAATTATAACTGACCAAGTGTTGAATTCACAACAAGCATGGGTTGAATTTGATTTATGGAGAGAAGGTGCGGTAGCAAAAAAGAAAGAAGTAGACAATCTCCAACGTGTTGGAGATAACAAGGAGAACAAAGAAGAACAAGACAATAAAGAAGAACAAGACAATAAAGAAGAACAGGACAATAAAGAAGAACAACCCATTATACAAGAGCCTGAAGATGCGCAAGCAAATATGACTGAAGCAGAAACCGAACCAGAATCAGATGCGGTAGGAATTGGATTATCTCCAACTAGCGGAAAAGGTTTAATGACGAGTGAAATCAACGACATAATGAAAAAACATGACTGGTATTTAGGAACGATTGCGAGTGATGAAATATACAAATTAAATCCCGAAAAAAGAAGGCAATATGGATTTATTATGAATACTGACCCGAGCAATAAAAAAGGACAACACTGGATGGCCGTTTACTGCTCTTTAGATGGCGATAGAAGTATAGAGATATACGACCCATTAGCACTTTACCAACCAACTGAAGACTTTCAACAACAAATGAAAAGGCTAATAGATAAAAGCCACCCCGATAGTTATTTATTGATGAAGGTCAATCAAGTAAAGCAACAATCAAACACCTCGGACACGTGTGGTTGGCATAGTATGAGATTTTTAATGGAAAGAGCGAAAGGCAACCGCTTTAAATTTGCAAGCAGTTATACAGATTTAAAAGAAGACGAAGCGGAGAAATTAAAAGCACAGAATGGTTATGGCTTTGACACTTTTATATAAATTATTTATTCGTCAATATAACAATGGAGTATAAGGGAGGAAGAAGTTCTGGTATTTACTATATCAACAGCAAAAACAGAATAACAGGCACAGATAGCGACTTTACACACGAAATTAATATGAAGGGGCTAGACAATCCAACACATTGTAAAATTCTTCATATACACATTCCAAAGTCGTATTATTCTGTGGCAAGTCCGTATAATACCTTTACACTTAGCGAAGACGGATATGAGGCTTTAATTACGATACCCGATGGAAACTACACAATGAACAACTTAAAAAATAAACTATCTGAGGTGTTATCCGCAGACAGCCCAAATAATTATACTTATGTTGTATCCAGTAATAATACCAACATAGAACCAGAGGATGGCAAATTAACATTCAGTGTTTCAAATAACGAAGGAATTCAACCGCGGTTCATATTTGACGGCGAAACCCGCATTCACGAGGTTATGGGTTTTGATAGAAACTCAACATATTTCTTTGATAATAATTTTATAAAGTCGCCTAATGTGATTATTCTGACAGGAGAAAAAACTCTGTACCTTCAATCGGACTTAGTGAATGAAGGAGATAATCACGTGCTACAAGAAATATATACCGCCAACGAAATCCCTTTTGGTGCCGTAATCTACGACGGCTCGGGTAGCGAATACGGAAAAACATTGTCTGCTAGTTCAAATAATGTATTCAGGTTTTACTTGACGGACGAAAACGACCAAGCAATTAATCTTAATGGTTTAGGTATCGTAATGACATTACTGGTTTATCGTGAAACTAATTATTTTAGTTTATTTAATTCATTCTTTAATCTTTTGAAACAGAGATAATTAATTTTTGATTTAATTATTTTTTTTCTATGAATATACATTCTCGTAATCGCAAAACAAGTTTAGAGATTTATTAGCCAATTCTCTGAAAAAACAAAAGAAAAAAATGCCGTCTCAAGTTGGGTATGGACAAGAGTTAGACCACCAACCGAAAGAACTACTAAAAGGAAAATATGAATTAAACAAACTTACAAGTCGTGAAGGCTCGGGTAATATTACTCTCACCACAGCGGGAGGTACCGAAAGCACCTTTGAAATCCCTACCAGACCTTTGAACCTTGCTCGTAGTGTTTTGCGATTTACCTACACTCCACGGAACCCTGGACAGAATAATGCTAATCGTATCTTTATGGATTGCTTGTCGATGATTAGGAGTATTGAATTGCGAAGCCGAAGCGGGCAGTATTTGTGTAATCTTCAACATGTTGGCAATTACACTAAGATGATTTGGAAGCCTGAAATCAGTTATGATAAGTATATGTCTCTGGAGAACCATGGAGGAGGTGTTTCTAGTGGAACATTGCTTCAAAAGTGTAATGTGCTTAATGATGCTACTTTGAATATTGCTTCAAGATATTTTCAGCCTGCTGGTGTTGGTGCTACCGCGGTTGCTACTGATGTATCATTCGGAAATCTCCAAATTCAAGATACTAATGGTGGCGATAGGAAGGCTGAGATAATTGCCGCTATCAATGCAGTCGGCAATAGTGTTAAGACTTTGGTAAATCTCCCGTCCATGAGTGCCCGTCGCCATGATGATCTTTTGAATAGTTTCAATGGTATAGGAGGTTCGTTTGTTAATGTCGCTTACGAGGAGGCTAAGTATTTTGAAGTCGGAGGAATTCAGGGTGCTGCTACTGTTGTCAATACTGCTGATGACACTCCAGTTATTAATGTTAAATTGCCTTTGGGTATGATTTTTGGAACCATTTTTGAAATTGATAAAACACTTGGTTTTAATGAAATTATGGATATGCGGATTGTATGGGAAGGAACTAGCAGGACTATGTTTACTGAAACCAGTGCCACTAACATTGCTACTGGTGCTGCAATTGGTGCTACTGGTGCGATTGTTTCAAATTTGAACTTGTTTCTCGCGGTTGAAACAGACCCAAATGTCATCCTTGGTGTTCAAAGCAAAATCGCTGGCGAAGGTTTTAGGTTTACTATCGAATATCCTATCTCGTGGAAGCACAACCTTGGAAGTACAAGTCAGAACTTCGTTGTAAAAATGAACAGATCACAGGGTGAGAGAATTCGTCGTATCTATACTTCTGCTTTTCATAATGCAGAAAGTTCTAATACTTCTTTTGATAACGACCACAGAAACGACACTAAAATTAGAACTTATTATACTACTATCGATGGTAGCAGGATGCAACAATTTGACATTGATACTTCTGAAAATGAGGACTATATGATTTTGAAGGATAAGTTGAAGGGAAGTGCTATCCTAAACACAGATATCTATAAGTACAACTGGTTTCATGTTGATTACTGGGATAACAACCGCCCACTTTACGATAAGAATGTTGAAGGATATGAAAAGTCAGGTTTGAGCCTTGACACTGAGCGACGATATGAGTTCGTTTCTACTACTGCGGGAAACAACCTCAATCACTACACTTTCGCCATTCTTCAACAAGATGTCATTGTGAGAGGAATTGAAATTATTAAGATGTAGAAAAAATAAAATAAAAATTAATAGATTAAATTATTTTTTGTTATATATACAAGAGATGTCCCATCAAAGAAATTTAATCGCACAAGATGAAGCCAATAACTTTGTTAATGTTAAGTGTGAAACTGATGGAGTAATTAAATCAAGTTTAATCGCTGAAAATCCTGCTGGAAACTTAATAAATGTCGCTGTAGGATATGATGGCGAAATTGAAACCAGCAATATGAAAACTGCCTTCGGCGAAGCAACAACTGCTCAATTAACACCAGTATTACAAGAAATCTTTCCATATACCATTAATACTAGGGTATGGACAAAAACAGAAACAAAGGCCACCGTTTCATTTTTGGAGAATATGGCCGTATTAGCAACTCAAGCCGATATCACGGCGGATGCTAGATTAGTGAGCAAAAAAAGAATAAAATATAGAACTGGAACAGGTGTCCTGTGTCGCTTTACTGCTCTATGGACGACTGACGATACAAAAGATTATTATTCGTTTATCGGAATAGGAAATGGGGTCACTGATGGATTTTATTTTTACAAAAGTCAAGCAGGAATGAATATTGCACATTGTAAAGGAGGTGTCATAGAATATGTAGCACAGGCGAACTGGGATGACCCATGCGATGGAACTGAAGGCATGCCCGAAATGAAATGGAACAAAGGAAATGTATTTCAAATTCAATTTCAATATCTCGGATTTGGTGCTATTAAGTTTTACATTGAAAATCCCATAACAGGATTATTTCAATTAGTTCATATGATTGAGTATGCGAATGATAATACTGGTGTGAGTCTGCGAAATACGACATTACCATTTACAGCAATAATAAAAAATGATGGGAAGACGGGAATACAAACTTTAAAGACTGCTAGTTGTAGTTTATTCATTGAGGGCTCTAACATCGTTAATACCAGTATATCTAACGAAGCGGAAGGAAGTGAGGCAGCGAGCACCACGGAAAGCCCAATTCTCAGCATAAAAAATAAAGCACTTTTCAATAATTCCTTAACAAATTATTCAATCGTTTACCCAACTCTCGTGAGTATATCAAACGAAGACACTAAAGTTAACATAGTGCGAATTGTGAAAACGACTGGAACACTTACTGGCGAGAACTTTGCCGATATTGATGCCACTACTTCAATCGCATCAAAGGATACCGCCGCGACTGCCCTCGGTGGTGCTGTTGTGACGGATGTCATCCTTAAACTTTTTATTAATGCTACTTCTAGCCAACTTATTGACCTGCGAACTTACGACATACAACTCTCTCCTAGTGAAAATCTAACATTTTTACAAAAGTCTGTTGCGACTGTTAATAATGGAGGAAATGTAAGTGTCATAGTTAATTTCGTAGAAGATCATTGAAGCAATAAAAAACAGAATACAATTTAATATCAATCAGAGGTATTTTTTTACCGCATCTTTGTTATTAAAATAAGGCTCTTGAATTAAATATTCAAGGTATGGTTTGTCAATCTTTGCGACATCTTCAATTTTCATTTTTTTTATACTTGCCATATTGAAAAAAAACATCGGCTTCGTGTTGTTGTTCTTCTTTCTTTGCAATTTCTACCCCTACATTAGCCTTTATTTCAGTAATCCCATGGAAGGGACTTTGTCCTTTCCAAACCGCGGGGTATGGTAGGGGTGAAACCCCTCCATCTTTTAAATCTGCAGTCGTAAAAGGAGTGCTCTGCTCTTCGTCCGTTATAGCAAATGTTGATTTATCTTGCAAATCAACATTGGACGGAATAACTACTTTAACATTATCATCTATGTTGGAAATCCCAACATTGGGTTTATATTGCTCATAAAAAGAAACAATGTCTGGTTTAGTCCATTTAATAGTGGGTTTCTTAACTTCGCTGTCAAGGTTTCATTTTTCAATTTCATTCAAGTAGTCCTGCTTGGTGCTTAGGTCTGTCATTGGTATATATACTACAAAATAATTTTTATTAAATGTATTTTTTTACTTCACTTTTAATGTCGGTAAATTTCTCAAACCAAGGCTGTTTCATAACCCATTCAAGGTATGGCTTATCAATAACCGCTATATCTTGAATTTTCTTACCTTTATACTTACCAAATGGAAAAGTATCCTTTGGCTTGCCAGCCCGCGCATTTTCAATCATTTGGATTTCGTCAGTAATTATCTTTTTAACATCGGTAAGAGAAAATGTTTCTTTTTTATTTTCAATAGAGAGTTTCTCAAACTTCTCGCATAGTCTGGTGAGGGTGGTCATAGTATAGTATATGGTATATATTTTATAGAAAAAATAAATAAATAAAAAAATTATGAAGTTTAACTCCATAACCCAAAAACCTATATTGTTTTTGCTATACTAAACATCATTAATATCCAAACGGCCGTGTTTCAATCGCATTCTCTACAATTCCGATAACTTGTCTTTTCGTATATGTAAAACTAAATATCTTTTCTAAGTATTCGCTTGTTATTCTTTTCTTTTGTTTGTCCCGTGTTATCTTGTTATTCTCTACTATAACAACTTTTCCAGACTTCTCAATTCGCTTAGCAATCCTTAATTCTTCCTCAGTCTCTAACAAGTCCGCCAGTTCATTTTTACCCTTCTCAAATAATTCAGTGTTTTTAATACCAAGCCCGCAACTGATTACACTTAACATATTAGGTAAGTTTAAGGCCTTCTTCGTCTCGTAATTCATACTGAAGCCCTTCACTTTCATACTGGCTTTGCCGTTATCTAATAAGTATCCGTAGCACTTTGCCCCGCCTCCAACGAAGGTCTTTATCTTGGCTCCCTTTAATTCATCCGTCCAGTCCCCGAGTAGTTTGCCCGTCTTTACATCATCTTCGCCTTTCGTCAGGTCTGTGGTATATATTACACTATCCGTATCGTGGTATAGAATTCTCCTGCCTAGTCTGTCCATCATCTCATAAAGCCTCATTCTCGCGTGGCAGGTAGTAAATAGAGCAACTACAATATTTGTCTTAATCGGGTCGCTGACTGCATCTTGTTTTAAATCATAACTGGCCTCTATTATTTCGTCGTTGATTATGTTAATATTTATGTTATCAACTGATTTATCGTTCATTAGTTTGTATAGGGTTTCCTTATCCCTTATCATTTTGTTTTGTTTTTTGTTCTGCTTCTCTCCAAACTTGCCCCACAAGGAGTTCAAGCACAACTTAGCCACCGCACGGCGACCTGAGTTTTCTTCTATTTTGTTTTCATCCATCTTAACACCCATTTTTATTTCCATACTGCTTATGTAGTTTTGTTTTTCCTCGGCCGTATTGCATCCTGCTGGATATCCACTTGATTCCTGCTTAACCTTCAAGAATGTCTTTATGTATTCTTTGAATAGGCTACTGCTCTGTTCTTTCCAGTGCCATACTTCATATACTTTCATTAACTTATACCCTTTATCTAAGGCCTTGTAAATTTCTGGAGTTGCCCAAGTTCCTGTTATTGCCCGCTCATTGTCGGTGTGCTTGCATTCTCCGTGGTGCTCAGTCATCCCGCACTTATCGCATAAGTAATACATCATCTTGCCTCTGTCCGCTTTTGGTAAGACTGGGTGTAGTAATCCTCTCGGCGGTAGCATCTTAACCTTAGCCACTCCAAAGTATTCCTTTTTTATGATTTTGTTTCGCATATCTTTTCGTTTATCTCCGACATGTCGGAGATTATCATCATTTGGTCTGATGATTTCGTGGTGCCCGCTAGGGTAAAGGTCATAATACATAACGGTCGGATAGAGTGAGCATATGTCAATGTATTTCGCGTATTCGTCGCTGTGTCGTGATTTCCAATACAATGTTAGAGCATTCGTTCTACCTCCAAACATTGCTTCTCGTGGGTTTAATCCTTCTTGTTCCATAATTCGTTCGTTGGTATCCTCGGCCAGTCTTTCACTGGTTTTCATCAGGCTCCAATCACATTCCCAGACACTTATTACTTTTACCTGTTGGCTCAGTTGTTTTTCTCTTCTCATTGTTTCCTTGTATAGTTCACCCATAGTCTTATTTTTCTTGGCATTCATTGCATTGCCGTTCCAACACTTCTGACAGCCGTGCCAATGACACCCGTAAAACTCATAAGCGGTTTTGTTTTTCTCATCCCAGCCATCTACATACACACGAGATTGCCCGAGTTGAAACATTTTTTCACCTCCGTTGAATGCGTGTTTAATATCGGTTTTGTCTAGTCTGCTTCTGTAGGCTAACCATTCAACACAAGCCCTTGAAGCCATCCTGTTTTGTTTTTCCGCTTTCAATACCGCAATTGAATTAACAGGCATAAACTTAGCACGATACAGAGCCATAACACAACTCGCAATAGTTGTATATTGAAAAGGGTCAATACCGAATTCAAGAAACTGCTTTCTAAAATCTATACAGCCCTTTCTAAGTATATCAACATCGCTATGACAATACTCAGCGATTTCCTTCGCCATATCAAAGTGGTTGTGATTATTAACCTGTTGTTCATACCATTCTAAAAACTCCTTTCTCTTATCTCCTCGCATAGTGTCGTAGCCGTAATGTTTCTTGTGTGGCATGAGCCCAACATAGTTTTTGTTCTTGTCTGTGTTGAAGAAGTGCGGAAAGTATCCTTTCTTAAGTTCCGTTAGTCCGAATGTCTTTGGAAAGTCAGACAATGGCATCGTAAGGAAACTCAAACTATCAATGAAGCGGTATTTCTTATGTGTCATCATCATTATCTTACCGCCTTGGTAAATGACAAATGGTGTCTGTTTGTTATCAACTAGCCATCTAAGGATAAACTGACAATCATAACCGCGGGCATTGTGTGCGATAAAGGTAAATCCGCTGTGTTTAGTGTCAAAAGCCCAATTACAAAAGTCTTGAATGTTCTTATGAATGACTGGCTGTTCCTTAGCATCGTAATACTGACTTTCAGCATAATTTACAATGTGCTCGCCTGTGTCCTGTGTCGCTTCAAAGTCAAAGAATATGTATTGTTCTGACGGCGGTAGGATTTCTTTTTGGACTATTTCACATTGGTGCTCTAGTGGTTTCAGTTCTTTACAATTACGGCATTTCGCATATCCGCATTTATGTATGTCTTTCTTTCTGTAGTTCAATCCGCACGATTTGCATTTCGCTTTAATGTCGCAGGTTGTGGTCTTGTGGTTATTGAAGCATTCAGTGTTTGGAAACTTTCTATTACATTTCTCACATTCTTTCCACTGGCTCTTGTCATTTATTCCCTTACAACCCTTGGTTTCACAAATACTACATTTAGCATCGCATGCATGTCTTTCCATATATCCCCTTAGACACAACTCGCAGAAATTCTTTTTTCCTAGCATTGACTTCATATTGGTTATGGCATCGTAGTGCCCTTCCGTTTTCAGAATGTAAAGGTTTGTCAGCCGTTCGCCTTTCTCATCTACTAAATTAGTCTTATAGACGATTTGGTCAGGAAACTCTACAATAACCAAATTATATTTAATGTGCTTAGCAAATGTATCAATTTCTGGGAGACCGCACACATCCTTAACAACTTTCGCTTCATTATGCAAATCCTCAGCCATTTCCTGCTGTATCTTTCGTCCCATCATTATTGTTTTGTATTTTTGGTGTTTTTCAATTTTTGCTTTTACTACAACGATTGCTCTGGCCAAGCATAAGTTATCGCTATTAGTAATACAGATTACTCCTTTCTTTCTATATACATCCAGTTTGTTCAAAACCTGTAGCCTTGCTCCGCCAGTAGGCATTTTAACAGATTTCAATACAAACTTTAATTTATCAAAGTTGGTGCCACTTTCATCCATATAAAGACTTTCGTTGCTTTGAAATATTGACGACAATCTTTCTAAAACTTTTTCAACCGAGATTTCATTGACATAATGTTGTCCTGTAGATACTTTGCCGTAATAATCTACAAACTCAATACCTACATCAACCTTATCTCTTTGTCCCTGTCGTTTTAAAAAGTCGTTCAATATGATTTCAATAAATCTTATTACATCTCGCATAGTGAAAGACCGAAAGTTTCCATTCAACACAACCCTGTAAATACTTTCGTTTATTCCAAGTTTGTGCTCCTTTCTGTCGTCTCGCTTGATTTCGTAATTGCCATATCGCATCAAGTCTCTGACATTTTCCTTGATTTCTTTTTTCTCTTCAATCGTAGGTAAAGGTGGTGCTATTGGAATAGCATGGTGTTCAAAATACAGCGCACCTCTTACTTGGTTCAAGTAGTTTTGGGCTGTCGGTGAATCTATCTTATACCCCCTTACCTTTGGTTTAATATATAGGACGTCCCGACCCCTGACTAGTTTAATTTCATAATTTATCTCATATTCCCTCAACTTATCCAACCTGTAGACCTTGCCGTTGTATGCATGTGTCTCCATGTTTGATAATTGTATATTAAGAAAAATATAATTTTATAAAATTAAAATATTTGTCCGCCTCAATCGGTTGTCCCCTCGTGGCCTCGTGTGCCCTATATATAGACCCCTTCCTTGTCTTTAGATGGAAATTCAGTGTTTTCTGCGGACAAACCTTTTAATTACCAATACTTACCATACCCGCAACCGCAGTGGCAGTTATGTTCCATGTATCCGCAAATATTACACCTATCGTCCTTATCCTTGGACTTTGACATCTCCTCATTCTTTATTCTCTCCATATACTCTTTGCTTGGTCTAGGAGGAACTGGAAGTTTTTCTTTTTCCGTAATTTTGTAATCTGCTGAAATATGTTTCTGAGACTTCATATGTCGCCCTTTGTTGCCATTATGTATTTCAGCGCCGCATTCACACTTGAAATCTTTGTGTTTCCAAATTTTCTTCTTTTCTTTTTTGATTTCTTTTGTTTCTTTATCATAATTTACTTTCCATTCCTCATACCTTGGAATCACAATTTCTTCGTGATATTTCTTTGCTTCTTCTAGTGCTTGCTCTTTTGATTTCTTCTTTCCAATACTGTTTAAGTTCCCAGGCCCGGTTTCCAATTGGAAACGATATTAATTTACTTTCCGGCACAAGAAAAAATAATAAAATGATATTTATTTATTGAAAATTACTTATATTATGAACAAACTAGACATAAAGTCATCAAAAATTTAATACAAAACTTAAAAATGAAAATGTTCTTCTCAGGCCGCCCCCTCACACCTAAGTCACACAAAAGACTGTTTCCAATTGGAAACGACATTAATAATCACCTGAAACAAACCCCCTTTTCTTTTTCCTCGGGTCTCCATGCTTAATGTGCCACGCATGACACCCGCGACCCTTAGTCCCACACAGCGGCATCTCGGGCCCGCAGGTCTCACAATAAAATGACGTGATGATCTTGGATGAACTTCCCTTAACAAACTTACATACCCTGCATCTGCGTCTTTTCGGCCTTGCGGTGGATTGATTCCACGACTCCCCTGCCTCCCTTTTGCGTCGAATTGCATCACTCATAGCCACCAGAGGGTACATAGCTAATTTCGTGTGAGGAAGGTTTGGTTCGGGACCTCGGAGGTTCTCGCTAGCCGGGCTAAGCATAGCCCAATCAATCTCAGAGGCTTTTTTGGCTGTTAAGAGCTCGTTTGCAACCAAATTTTTGAAAAAGCCTGGCCTGGTGGTTCCTTTCGAACGCAGATAAGTAGAGATGGTCGTGGTACTGAAGTGCATGTAATGAAGGTAAGCGTTGGTCATAACAAAGTCCATCAAAATCAAGAAATCGTTAACTTTCCAATCCCGCACAACGACATTCAAATTCATGTTTGCGTGCCCTTGACGAAGAGAGTTGAAGCGATCCACCGCATTGAAACATTCGTAGTACTTAGCAACCACGTCACACCGCGAAACAAACGCCGTACGCTTACTGAATCGTGCCTCTCGTGCTTTGCCCCCCAATGTAGTGCCGCAGGTGGCTATGATTTGCTGCATATTGTGGTCGTTCTGATTCACTGCCAACAAGCGAATACCATCTTTAGTGCACGTGGCTGACGCCAAATCGCCTTTGTTGTTCCCTCTGGCATGCCATAAAGTGAATTTGGGATAATTGCGGGTAGCCGTCTTTACCATTCCAATAAAATCTAGCCCATGCACCTTGACAACGACTGCTGTTCGTACACTAGCAAACCACGAGTCTCCTACAACAATGCGACCTGTACCATGCCACGGCTTGACTAGTCTCACTGTGTTGCTGTTGTGACACCCCAATCATCTACCCCTGCCTTTGCACGATCTCGATCTTTTCCTTCTACACATTCCATAGCAATACAGATGCCTGTTTCAACGCAGCAGGTAGTATGGTACTCACGGCCCAAAGGAATGGGCTTGCGTGGGACGTACACCTGACCAGGCATTTCTTTGCCTGTCCACTTGCCCATCGACTCGTCGACAGTCAGGCAAGTGCCAGGCATGATGGCATCATTGAACTTCTTATTGCACTCTTCCATCAAAAAACGCACAGGCAGAAAGGGATCTTGTTCAGTGGCATCGGGTCCGAAACGCAAGCAGTGAAGGATAGCTTCGAATCGATTTTTTGACATGAATCTGCCGAAGTTGTCCCCAGGCAAACCGTCTGGCCCTACCTCACCCTCGTCCATCCAATGTCCCCTGCGCCTGCCCCTATCTGCAACTGAAATTTTGACAAGTAACCCCAGGAAAACAGCAAATTCCTCCTGTGTTATTGCTTCCGTCTGGCCCTACCTCACCCTCGTCCATCCAATGTCCCCTGCGCCTGCCCCTATCTGCAACTGAAATTTTGACAAGTAACCCCAGGAAAACAGCAAATTCCTCCTGTGTTATTGCTTTCTTCAACCAAGAGTCTTTCTGTTTAGCTATCTCCACGTTAGTAAATTCAATCAACCGACTGATAGCTTTTGGAGGCATGAAGTGCATGAAGTGTCTATGCAAGAAAAGAAAAGACAAGGAAAAAAACAAAGAAAAACATGACAAGAAGGTGCAAGTAAGTGCAGCAAGCAAAGGAAACATAGACAAGACAAGCACTCGAAATGAATGACTTTGGAACTGAAAATCTCTGAACACACAAAACTTTTTTCAAACCCAACAGCAACAAATGGTGCACACACATACATACTGTTCAGTGTTGACTGGAAATGAGTGAAAAATGGCAAACAGCAGAGAGATTGGGAGAAGTTACTGAAGAGGGGAAGCGTTTGCGGCGCCCTGTAGCCTGGTCTTGGGCTGGAAGATCGGTCTGTCTGCACTCCAATCAACAGTTTGTGGCTCCAACTTCCAATGAAAACCGTTCTTTACCAACTTGGTGTCCTCGTCATACACTTCGCTTTCCTCGCAGGGGCAAATATTGAACCCAGTATGCGTTTCCTCTTCTCCTACTTCGTCAGTGTCTGAGGCAGACAGATTGTGG
>WBZZ01006507.1:92500-95000 GCA_019918135.1 Paulinella micropora | reverse complement strand
AAATGCATGCGCCATTGACTGAGAAGCACTATTATTATAGTATTTATTATTATTATTATTATTATTATTATTATTATTATTAGACGATGGAGGCGCATGTGCAGAAATGCATCAGCCATTGACAGAGAAGCACCACTATTATTATTATTATTATTATTATTATTATTATTATTATTATTATTATTATTTACTATATCTGAGGCGTACTGATGCAGCTAATGGCATATCCTCAACGGACATAAGCCTCCAATACCCTTGTTCGAGGTCCTCCACCCTCCCCGTGTCAGTCTCTCGCCTGATGATCGGGGCCACCGATGGAGCTCCTGAGGGCAAGACTGCACTAAGCCGAGGTTATTCCGCAGTCCCAGCAACCTCTTGCAAGACGTCACCGAATGTGCAAGTGCATACACCAAGCGCGGTTGCTAGAGCTGCCTCGAAACCCCACCCATAACAATCTGGTGTCTGCTGGGTCCTGGGCTATCAACCAGCATATGCGGAGTTTAAGATCTTTTACGCGCGCAACGACCCTCCTCCCCAGCATCTACCACCAAAGGGTTATGAGTTGGCGTCACAGTTTAACGCCTTGAGGCCATTGGGCTGTATTATTATTATTATTACTATTATTATTATAATTATTATTATTCAAACTATTATTATTATTATTATTATTATTATGAAAGCCTACGATTAATCGGACCGTAGGCTTCCCAGCTAATGTATTTCAGTTTTATATATTTACTATGTTATCCTTTAACTGTACGATCCACTCGGTCCACTAAGTGGATCCAAATTTTTTTTTGGTCAAAATAAAGAATTTTTTGTTTAGTCATATATATCAAAACTCATTTAGTGTTGCCAGGCTGTATATTATACTACTACTGAGTTTAAGAACTGGAAAATTTGATCAAAAGTTAGAATCAAGTGTATATAAGCGGTGACAATTTTTTTTTTTCTAAGATATGTGAGGTGAAAATGATGCCAAGTTACACTGAAGTTTGATTTTCCTATATTTAGGTGACACAAGTACTTCAAACTGACCATTTTCTGTGAATTTGCTATGCTGCATAATACACATAAATCGATGCTATGCGGGGGCCTTGAAAAGTAACAATTGAATCACCATTAAACGGGTGACATACAACGAAATAGCATAACTCAAAATTAGTGTCATAATTGACACTGAGACTAGTAGAACGAGATTGGTGCATTGCAAAATTTTCAGAATATATATGTCAACGGGTGAGTCACAAAACTGCGACCTACGACCTAAGAAAAATGAAATAAACTGACTCTTGAAGAAAACCAAGGAAATATTAATACATGAAAAAAAAGAAAATGAAGTGGAAACTAAAGAATGCAACCGTCCGCAGGCAAGACGATGTGTGAACTGTTGAATATTGGCTCGCGGATGAGACAAGAAACGAAGGCTTGTATAAAGGACGGTGAATTGGAGTTCTAGGAAACTGTGAGAGGGGGGGGGGGGGGGGGGGGGGGGGGCGAATATTACGAAAGCGTCACGGTACACCCGGTCACGGTTGCGGCCGGCGCAACCACGCTAGTAACTTAGCATAATATTAACGTGGCATGATCGCACATGCCGCAAACAGCTAAACTTATGCGGCTCGCCTTCTGACATGCTTCCTTTTCATCTCAACGAAAAGCAAGCGGCATTCCTTAGTGCGCTAAGTGCGCACTGATTCAATTCGCTGTCGTTCAATGGGTCCAGGGAAGAACAACAGCAACAAAACAACAATAACATCATTAACAATAACAACAACAACAACACACAAAAAAAAAAAAAAAAAAAAAAAAAAAAAAAAGAAAGAAAGAAATCAAGAAAGATATTTCAAGCGCAAAATCCCGCGCAACAACGCTAGTAGTAATGTTAACATGATTGCACAGCGGAGAGCTAACCTTATTATCGCCTTCTTACATGCTTTCTTTTTACCTACGAAAAGCAAGTATTCTTCCGACATGTATTAAATTTAGCGGTTTCAGTGGACGAATACAGCCTTAACCGGCGTACACACGGGCTGCCACGGCAGCGATGGCCTGATTGCATAGCGGACACCGGCCTCGTTCACGATGCAGCCTACATACGTACATAACATACATACATACATATACATACATATACATACATACATACATACATACATACATACATACATACGTACGTACGTACGTACGTACGTACACATACATACACATACATACACCGTCATACATACATGTGTATGTACTGTGACATAGATACATACATGCATACATACATAAATAACATAACATAACATAAACAAATAACATATACATAACATACATACATACATGCATACTTACATATATATATATATATATATATATATATATATATATATATATGTATATATACTTACTGCTGCGCACAAGGCTGACACAGCGAAGCGTGACCGCACGGAGCCAGCACGGCACCTTTGTATGTATGTATGTATGTATGTTTGTAGGTAGGTAGGTATGTAGG
>WBZZ01006507.1:85000-87500 GCA_019918135.1 Paulinella micropora | reverse complement strand
GGCGCGGAAACATCGATGAACAGAGAACGATACCATGCCGCGAGCCCCGCATTCGATTGGTCGAAGGTGGCAGGTCCATCCGTTGTCCTCGATTTGAGCTTGTTGTATCGGTTGGTCTTGTAGGCTCGTGCGTCAAGGATGTTTTCCTCGACCGGGCACGTTAGCTCGATCAGAATACATATCTTGGTAGACAGTGACCAGACAACGATATCGGGGCGGAGGTCAGTGACACAAATGTGGACAGGAAAGGCTTGCTCAGAACCGGTGTATTGGGTTTGGAGTTGCCAATCGTTTGCAGTGTCAAGCAGGGATGGTCGATGAAATGACTGTCCCTTAGGCTTCTGCTTGCCCTCTTTCACAAACATAGACTTTGATTCATTTTGGTCTATAGGGGAGCGTTTGTTATGGCTCTCGATGTGTTTTTGAAGGGGAGCTTCAATAGTGCAGAGCACAGAGTCATGACGCCAGGTATAGCGGCCTTGTTTGAGGGCAACATGGCAACCGGAGAGGATGTGGCATAGATGTGCTTGACCAGAACAGAGGGCACACTTGTTGTTGGGAATGATTCCCCACAGACGTCTAAGGTCGGGGGTAATAACCGAGTTTGTGCTTGCGTTGATGACCCAAGAGATTAAACGGGGATTACGGGTTCCGATGAGGCGAGCCCAGGAGAGGTCGAAGGGGCATGCGTCTTCAAAACGAAGGAAGCACCCTTGCATGGCTTTGTCCATGTCATGCACTGTGGTTGTCTCAAGT
Source organism: Paulinella micropora (assembly GCA_019918135.1). Lineage (NCBI taxonomy): Eukaryota > Cercozoa > Imbricatea > Euglyphida > Paulinellidae > Paulinella > Paulinella micropora. The sequence continues at coordinate 86,744 of WBZZ01006507.1, read as the reverse complement.
ATTGTCTCAGCAGCTAATTCTAAAACCCTGTCTTTGCGGTCTGTGATGGAATGTTCTTTTGGGTAGCGACCATGGCCAAGTCCGAGATGATCGGATTGGCCTCGATGTTTGAATTCAAAATCAACTTGTGCCTCAAGCTTTTCGAGCATAGGCTCTGGTTTCCAGATAGTTCGAAATGTTTCGTGTTTCATCAGGTTCATCGCATAAATGGACGAGAGGTGTTTATCTGGGCAGTACTTCAGCATTTGAGCACGGTTGATTTGAAGTCGCTGGTAAAAAGAGACGATGGATTGGAGCTGTAGACCGAATTTCGAGCGTGGGCGGTAAAGGCAAGAGACCAGAGCTCTTTTGTAGATATTGGCCCATTTTTTGAGGAAGCGGGTCGCAATTTTCTCAAGGGTTTTGGCGAAAGATAAGCAGAGGTCATAAGTGAGAAATGGCCAGGCAAGTGACTGGACAGCGTAGTGCTGGTATAGCCACAGTTTCATAAAGCCATTGATCGAGCAGCTATCGATGGCTTGCATAGAAAGAATGAACTTCTTTTGGATTGCTGCACGTTGTTCGTTTTCGCTGAGGTCATGGTAGACAATCCATCCGAGGTCTTTGAAAGGCTTGTCAGCGATGAAGTCAATCGGTTTGCCAGTAATAGTAAGGGCGGGGTCGAAAGGTGGGAACGAGATCGGCAATAATCGTTTGAGACCCTTATGGTCGTCGGCTTTAGTCCAGTATTTGAAAGCAAGGCTTTTGCATTTGGGCGGTTTCGCGGCCATTGTTCTGGACCATGACAGAAATTTGTCAATCATGTTGATGGACGATTGACAGTGTTTCGGGGATCGGCAGTGTAGTTTGAGGTCGTCAGCATAAGCAGCTTCGTGCACGATGACTTCATCTGTTGAGGTCTTATGCTTGAAATGATAACCGTTGTTTTTGGTCAAGGATGATAGGAGGTCAAGGAGTAGGTTGAAAACTATGTTGAAAAGGAGAGGAGAAATGCAGCATCCTTGAAAAACGCCAACAGCAAAAACAAAGGGTTCTGATGACCAATCTTTCCCTTCGATTGTGGCTACTAAGAGTTCGTAGTATAAAAAGATTATGCGAGCAAACATAGGGGGCACGTGGTACCACCAGAGAGCGAACTGGATCAAGTTGTGGTTTACGCTTCCAAAAGCGTTTTGTAGGTCAATCCATGCTATGACCAGTTGGCGATAGTGATCTTTTGCATTTCTGATGGTAGCTTTTGTAGTAGCAATGTGCTCGGGGCATCCTGCAACGTTACGGATGAAACCTTTTTGTTTTGCTCTGTCAAAGTACTTGTTATCTAGCAAAAAACTCTCTAGGCGTTTTGACCACAAAGAGAAAAATACCTTACCCGAGCAGCTTGTCAGAGCAATCGGACGATAGTTTGAGGCCTGAAGTGGATCGCCGTCCTTATGAAGGAGGGAGATAGCAGCTTGGGCCCAGCTATTAGCTACATCCGTTGTCCAACACTTGACAATGAGTTTGTGTAAGAAAAGTAAAGCGGTGGGAAGTCTCTTGTAAACAAGGTAGCTAATACCATCTCTGCCAGGGGCTGCACCATTACGCTTGGCAAACACAGATCTTTTGGTTTCCAAGAAGGACGGTGGCTTGAGGTCAAAGGGGACAGTTGGTAGAGGCGGGCGATTCATTTCAGGTAAGGGCACGTAGGTTTGTTCACGATTAGCGTCTTTGTATAGGTTGGGAAAGTAGGAGTCACAGTTTTCTT